>CM033631.1:14533075-14675575 GCA_019453435.1 Rhinogobius similis
GTGGATCACTGACTTCCTGACGGACCGGAGGCAGTGCGTGCGGCTGGGGAAGAATGTCTCAGAGACTCGGACTGTCAACACAGGAACTCCACAGGGCTGTGTACTTTCTCCTCTGCTCTTCTCCCTGTGACACCAACTGCTGCACCTCCAGCCACGACTCTGTAAAACTGATCAAGTTTGCAGACAACACCACCCTCATCGGACTCATCTCGGACGGTGATGAGTCTGTCTACAGGAGGGAGGTGGACCGGCTGGTGTCCTGTTGCAGCGACAACAACCTGGAGCTCAACGCCCAGAAGACAGTGGAGATGATCGTGGACTTCAGGAAAGTCTCAGCCCCCCTGTCCCCCCTCGCCCTGACAGACTCTCCCATCGCCACCGTGGACTCTTTCCACTTCCTCGGCACCACCATCTCTCAAGACCTCAAGTGGGAGCCGACCATCAGTTCCATCATCAAGAAGGCCCAGCAGAGGATGTACTTTCTGCGGCAGCTGAGGAAAGTCAAGCTACCAGCACAGATGATGGTGCAGTACTACACGGCCATCATCGAGTCCATCCTCACCTCCTCCATCACCGTGTGGTACGCTGGAGCCACAGCCAGGGACAAACAGAGACTACAGCGCATTGTGCGCTCTGCTGAGAAGGTGATCGGCTGCAGTCTTCCATCTGTCCAGGACCTGTACGTCTCCAGGACTCGGGGACGAGCAGGTCGGATCACAGCTGACCCTTCTCACCTGGACACAGACTATTTGAGCCACTCTCCTCGGGCAGGAGGCTACTGTCCATCCGGACCAGAACCTCCCGTCACAAGAACAGTTTCTTTCCCTCTGCCGTTGGACTCATGAACACTTTGTAACACCCGTCACTTTAACAATATATTATATAAGAACTATCTATTTGCACTACCACATTTGCAGGGTGTCAGGGGCCCAGGGTGTCAGGGGCCCAGAGTGTCAGGGTCCCAGAGTGTCAGGGGCCCTGAGTGTCAGGGCCTGACGGTTCCTCAGGGGCCCCAGAGCACATGTCATCTAAAACAGTTTCATGATGAGACTTTCATGTGTGGTTTTCAGGAGACGTATTTAGAGAAGGCTCAGGTTTCAGGGCTTTGTCTCAGAGGCAGCTGTGGCTTGTGGCTCTCTGTGGTTTATTTTAGTTTGAAGGTTGGGATTGGTGGAGGCTTCGACGTTCACCTGGACAACGATAACGACTGAGCACCATGTGACGCACCTGCACCATGTGAAGCACCATGTGACGCACCTGAAGCACCATGTGACGCACCTGCAGCACCATGTGAAGCACTTGCAGCACCATGTGACGCACCTGCAGCACCATGTGACGCACTTGCAGCACCATGTGACGCACCTGCAGCACCATGTGACGCACCTGCAGCACCATGTAACGCACCTGCAGCACCATGTGACGCACATGCAGCACCATGTGACGCACCTGCAGCACCATGTGACGCACCTGCAGCACCATGTGACGCACCTGCACCATGTGACGCACCTGCAGCACCATGTGACGCACCTGCTCCATGTGAAGCACCATGTGAAGCACCTGAAGAAGTCGTTCAGGTCGAAGGTCTTGCTCATCAGCGATCTAATGTTGAGAAGAGCCAGTTGAACGGAGACATTTTCCTTGATGTGAGAAGTTGGCTTTCTGGCATCCGGCTGCTCTCCAGGTCGGTGAATGTAGTTCTCCTCAGCTGCTGGGAACACCGCTCCCCCTCGGCATCGCGGGGCAGAACTGGGCGAACACACCGCCGCGCGTAATCCAGGAAATCCGAAAAAGCAGAGCCACACGAGATGGCCTGGGACGGAACCCAGGTGAGCGCTCACTCTCTCCAGATTTCATTTTTAGTTTTCTCAGATTTGGGCAATAAAATCATTTTAATTTGCACTTTTTGCATCATTAATTAACTTTTCATATTGAGAAAATGTACCTTTCACCTCTTTGTTTAACTCAGGTTGTAACATTGACCCAGTGAGTGAGAGATTTTCTCGTTTTCTCTTGGTCTGATATTTTGGCTATAAGAGCCTTTTCTGTTCATTCGTCACACGTTTACCTTTAATAGTTTGCTCACTTTCAACCACAAAAGATGGTTTTTCAGGCTCAGGCTCCATTGGCACGTCTGAACAGCCTGAACTCACTGTGTTTCACACCTGCCAGGACACACCTGGTGGGACACACCTGGCGGGACACAGATCTGAGCCTGCGGATGAGAGCGCTGTGGGAGATCGGGTCAAATGCTGCCTTCGATCCAGGAGGATGAGGACAGAGAGACCAGAGTCAGAGGCTGTGGAGGTCGTCGTGATTTTAAGACGTGCAGTTTCCGTGACGTGAAGTCGGCCGAAGCCAAACTGAAGTGTTCATGGACGGTTTGAATGAGACGGGTGCGAGTGGCCACTGTTGATGATGAAAGGGAAATTAGAGAAGGGGCAGAGATTATTGAAACTGTTGGGGTCTAATCCTGTTTTCTTCAGAGTCGAGGTGACAGGGGCAAATTTGAGTGATTATGGAACAGTTGTGGAGGTCAAGGAGGAGTGAATAATGTCAGTGATGAAGGGGCGGGGTTTGGTCAAGGGAGAGAGAAGGGTTAGAGCTCAGAATGAGATCAGAGATGGTTTGGACAGAAGGAACGGAGAAGCTTGAGAAAAGTGCTACGTGTGACAGGGGCAGGACGTCCAGGACCTGCAGCTCGGCTTGACCTTGGACACAAAGACAGGTGCGAGTCAGAAGAAGGCAGGTGGGGAGCGAGTCTGGGGTTTGTGTTCCAGGAGGGAGAAGAGAGTGTGTTGATTAGAATGAATCAGACCAGACAGAGCTGCATGTGGTGGTTGTTCATGTCCTTGTGTACGGTGAGTGTTCCAGTTGTCGGAGCGTAGACCAGCAGAGCGGGAGAAGGAGACGGATGAGTTTTAGGGAGCGCGGTGTTGAGAAGGGCTCGGACGGGGTTTGCGTCTGTACTGGGGAAGTTATTCATATCAGATGAAAATGTGTTGGTGTTGATGTCCTTAATTTTGCAATATGACTTGGTGCGATGACGGAGCAGTTTGGACGACAGATTTATGTTGAAGGAGATGAGGATCTGGTCAGTGAAGGGGGGGTGGGGGCTGCATTCACCCGGAGCAACACCGGAACAGCCAAGTCCAGAATATGACCTTTGCAGTGAATGTACTGTTGACTGTCAAGACGGGATCAAACATCTTTGGAGAGAGTGATACTACAGACCACGTGGACATTTAGGTCGCCACGGATCACCGTATTATGGGATGATGCAGACAGAGGGGTGAAGATAAGAGGTCATTCAGAGAGTGTTAATGAAGGAGAAGTGCTTTGGTTGGCGAGTGGAGGAGGCATAGAAGGAGCGAGGCGAGAGGAATCCAGTGCATTGTTTCGTAAATCCACATCAATTCTCTGCAGCGGACAAGACAGAGTGGCAGGGGGCACCTGCGGATGAGACCCAAAGGTCCCAGACAGGCAAAACGGATGAAAATGTGACTGACAGTGGGACAGGCCCGTTCACACAGGCGGGTATTTCTTCGATCTTTAGCCACAAGTTCAGTTCTGTGAAAAAGGGTTTTATTTGGTCGGCGAGCAGCGGCTGCAAAGCACCAGCGTTCACTCAACCAGAACCGGAAATATAATAAAATATACTATAATATCACTCGCTCCACACTCGTGAACTTTAGAACACCTCAGAGCGATTCACGCTTAGCCCCTCCCCCTCACTTGGGTCACGTGACCACACATCATGGTCAGCATCACAACAGCTTTATTTAACACAATCAAACATTAAACAGGGTTAGCCAGTTCAAGTTACAATAATAATTACAAATATAGCCGCAAGCGGCAATGATCGGCCCTCGCCCGCGCCACGCCGC
This sequence comes from Rhinogobius similis, assembly GCA_019453435.1. Taxonomy (NCBI): domain Eukaryota; kingdom Metazoa; phylum Chordata; class Actinopteri; order Gobiiformes; family Gobiidae; genus Rhinogobius; species Rhinogobius similis. The sequence continues at coordinate 14,536,960 of CM033631.1, forward strand.
CGCCCCGCAACGCCAAAGGGGGGCGCTTACGCGCCCCAATTTCCCTCCTCATAAAATACTTGCTGCCGAATCCGTGGCGCTACCGCGCCTCCTACTGCTCATATTTCACTGAAAATGTGTAAAAATTGGTCAAAGTTTGCGGCTGTGCCGCACAAAGACTGTAACACTTGTGCTAAAATCCTGGATAACTTTAGATGGCCCACTCCTCAAGATCATTTTCACCAAATTTCAGGATGGTCGGGCTTACGCCCGAGAAGGAGTGCGTTAAAGTACAAAGTTTCATTGGAGTGATTTGGCATTTTCCCCTTATTGGAATAACATGGGATTTTTCCGTCATTTGATCAAGTTTGGGCAATATTTGCGGCTTCGCCGCATGGAGACCATAATACCTATCCAAAAAATGTGGATAACTTTTGATGTCCCACTCCTCAGGATGATTATCACCAAGTTTCAGGTTGGTCGGGCTTACGCCCGAGGAGGAGTTCGTTAAAGTACAAAGTTTAATTTGAGCGATTTTGAGTTTTTCCCATAGGAATAACATGGGTTTTTTCTGTCTATTCAAAAATGTTGCCGAAATTTGGGGCTTTGCCACACGGAGACCGTAATACTTATCCCAACAATTTGGATAACTTTTAGTGCCCCACTCCTCCGGAAGATGTTCACCAAATTTCAGGTTGGTCGGGCTTACGCCCGAGGTGGAGTTCGTTAAAATGCGTAGGAAAAAAATATGGAAATTTGAGACATTTGTGGATTTTCCCATAGGAATAACATGTGGTGTTTTGGTCATTGGTACGGCTTCGGCGTACAAAATATGACATGAGTCTGATTGGCTTTTTTGATCGGGAGGCCAAAATGGAATTTTGTGCAAAATTTCAAAAAATTCTAAAAAACTAAATTTTTTGCTCCCCATATAAAAGTTTGCTTTAATCTGTAGGGGGCGCTAACACACGGAATTTAATTCTTTCACATCTAGTAGGTTTCAGGCTGGGAGTTTAACAACTGATTCAAATTTGATGCAATTCGGACTTTATATGTGGAAATGGGAGCAAAATTTAAAATTTGAAAATTTCAGGAATTCTGGGCAAATTTTCTGTGTTTCACAAGACAGTGACCGTAAAAAGTTAGGTTCATGATTTGGATAACTTTTTGATGCCACACTCCTCAACTTTGTTTTCACAAATTTCAGCTTGTTCAAGTTAAACGCCCTGGGAGGAGTTCAGAAAGTACGAAGTTTAAAAAAAAGCTGAGTCAGGTTTAGCGGATTTTCATCCAATATATGGCCGACAATTGAGTTGGGCGGACGGCGCTGCCGAAATAATATGTTTTTCTTCTCTTGTCTCTATCTCCCTCTCTGCCAAGTTTCATGATTCTCACGATAAAAATTTTTGGCACTTTCCTATCCCACAATGCATTTTTGTACACATTTGGGCGCTGACGCCGCCATATTTTTGAATTTTGTAAATCGGAAATAGCCAGAATGTACAGAGGCACGATTTTTAGAGGTGTGCAAATTTTCCTGAGACCGTCAATGTTCACTGGGTGAAAAATAGGGAGTTGGTCCCAAGAAGAAGAAGAAGAAGAAGAAGAAGAAATATAGCCGCATAGCGGCAATGATCGGCCTCGCCAGCGCCACGCCCGCCGCAACGCCAAAGGGGGCGCTTATGCGCTAATTTCCCTCCTCATAAAATACTTGCTGCCGAATCCGTGCTACCGCGCTCCTACTGCTCATATTTCATTGAAAATGTGTAAAAATTGGTCAAAGTTTCAGGCGGCTGCAAGACAAAGACACTGTGATACTTGTGCTAAAATCCTGGATAACTTTAGATGGCCCTCCTCAAGATCATTTTCACCAAATTTCAGGATGGTCGGGCTTCGCCGAGGAGGAGTGCAAGTTAAAGTACAAAGTTTAATTTGGCGACTTTGAGTTTTTCCCATAGGAATAACATGGAGTTTTTCTGTATTTTGTAAAATGTTGGCAAAGTTTGGCGGCTTAGCTGCACGGAGACCATAATACCTATCTTAATAATTTGGATAACTTTTGGTGCCCCACTCCTCAGGATGATTGTCACCAAGTTTCTGATGGATCGGGCTTTACGCCGAGGACAGTTCGCTAAAGTACAAAGTGAAATTTGAGAGATTTTGCGATTTTCCCATAGGAATAACATGGGGTTTTTTCGGTCTTTTGTAAAATGTTTGCAAAATGTGCGGCTTGCACGGAGACCGTAATACCTATCCTGATAATTTGGATAACTTTGGTGCCCCACTCCTCAGGAAAATGTCCACCAAATTTCAGGTTGGTCGGCTTGCCCGGAGGAGGAGTTCGTTAAAATGCGTAGTAAAAAAATATGCAAATTTTGATTTTCCCATAGAATAACATGGGATGTTTTGGTCATTGGTACGGCTTTGCCGTACAAAATATGACTTGGGTCTGATTGGCTTTTTTGATCGATAGGTCAAAATGGAATTTTGTGCAAAATTTCAAAAAATTCTAAAAAACTAAATTTTTTGCTCCCCATATAAAAGTTTGCTTTAATCTGTAGGGGGCACTAACGCGTCAAATTTAATTCTTTCACCTCTAGTAGGTTTCATGCAGGGAGTTTAACAACTGATTCAAATTTGATGCAATTCGGACTTTATATGTGAAAATGGGAGAAAAATAAAAAATTTGAAAATTTCAGGAATTCTGGGCAAATTTTTTTGCCACGCACAGAGATCTGCCGTAAGACGTAGGTTCCTGATTTGGATTTTTTTTTTGAACTTTTAATGCCACACTCCTCAACTTCATTTTCACCAAATTTCAGCTCGTTCGGGCAAACGCCCTAGGAGGAGTTCGTAAAAGTACAAAGTTTAAAAAAAACGCTGAATCAGGTTTAGCGAATTTTGATCCAATATGGCCGACAATTGGTTGGGCGGACGGCGTTGCCATAATTATATTTTTTGCTTCTCTTGTCACTATCTACCTCTCTGCCAAATTTTACGATTCTACGATAAAAAAATTGGGCACTTTTTCCTATCCCGTAATGCATTTTTGTACACTTGGGGCGCTGACGCGCCATATTTTTGAATTTCTGAAATCGGAAATAGCCAGAATGTACAGAGGCACGATTTTAAGAGGTGTGCAAATTTTCCTGAGACCGTCACAATGTTCACTGGGTGAAAAATAGGGGTTGGTCCTGTAAGAAGAAAGAAGAAGAAGAAGAAGAATATTCGATGCGAAAACAATGTTTCCCCTTTTTTACTTCACAAACTATAAAGATTTTCAGAAAGCGCCGCGCGCTTCCTACGTTTTTGGTATGGGTCCCCGGTCACTGGGAGACACTTTCGAGATTTTTTAGTGGGTCTACGCCCACTTTCTGTTATTGCCCCTATTTACAATAGTAATGTTCAGTTTTTGCATTACATTGTTATATGCACGAACGCGGCATGAGTAGGAAACGCGTGCTGGGCGATTAGCGCACAGCGAGCGCTCGTTTAGTGCTTATGCTATTTCTTCGCCTGAGCTTCGCCCGTTTACAGCAATAATGTTCAATTTTCCCACTAATTGGTATGCACGGAACGTGCATGAGTTGGGGAATGCGTTAGTGAGTGTTTGGAGCGGGCGATGCGCCAGCGCTGATTTCAAGACTGCGCCATGATTGCCAGAGCTACCGGCACTGCGAATTGCACAGGCCTCGCCAGCTTGTGGCTTCGGGCCTAATAATAATAATAATAATAATGATTATAATGATAATCTACACCCAAAAGGTTCCTAAGGTTCTCTGTAGCAGAGCACATTGAGCCTCTGGCTGCAGTCGCTGGGTTCTATGAGGTCTGATCCTGAGGTTCTGTTGAGGACCAGAGCTCCACAGTGAAGTCCAGACTCAGGACACTGAGGAAGAGACAGAGAGACAGCCCCCCCATCTGTCCAGAACCAAGAACCACCCAGGAACTGCAGGCCGACCCACACCTGAGGACACAGGACATGTGTTAGACCTACTGTCTCACACTGAGGACACACAGGTGCAGCGCCCCCTGTGGCACTACCTTGCTGCTGTTGGCTCCTTGGGCGAAGCTCTGGGCGTACTTCAGCTCGCTCGGCTCCACACTGAGCATCTCGAAGGAGGCGCTGGAGGACACACAGTAAAGACTCTGTTCAAACACAGAGACACGTGACCTCTGCTGTTTGCTCCTGTGGTTGAAGGAGGGTCTGGTGGTAGAACATACCTGTGGTTGGAGGGTGTGAGGGTCCTGCAGGTCTCCAGAGCCTGCTCCCAGCTCAGCAGCTCCTGCACCAGGACCACGTTGTGTCTGTAGCACAGAAAAGGGAAGGCCTCGGAGCAGTTCTTCACTGACATGGACTTAGACTGAGAGGACACCACCACACAGGAGCTTGAGGCAGGAGCAGGAGCAGGATCTGAAACCACAAACAGGGTTTTTGGTCGTTTTTCCTTCAGAGGAGGCTCTGCAGACAGGGGGCGCTCTGAGGACTGTTTCATTGTTTGATTTTCTAACTTTTTATTAAATTAATGGTTAATGGTTTCACGACTGCTGTTGTAATTTCTCCAAACTCCTCCCTCTCTCTCTCTAAACTCCGCCCTCTCTAAACTTCTCCCCTCAGACTCCGCCCCTCAGACTCCGCCCCTCAGACTCTTTCTCCCCTCAGACTCCTTTTCCCCTCAGACTCCTCCTCCCCTCAGACTCCGCCCCTCAGACTCCGCCCTCAGACTTCGCCCTCAGACTCCGCCCCTCAGACTCCTCCCCTCACACTCCGCCCTCAGACTCCGCCCCTCACCTGGGGCCCAGGTCCTGTGCTCTGAGTGTGTTCCGTCTCTCCACTTCCAGACGTCTCCTGAAACACAGCAGGTCAGTTTGTGTCAGAGTCAGAAGAGCATGAGTTCTGTTCTCACCGTCGTGGTGCAGACCGATCCACACCGGGAAGTCCTGCTTCTGAAACACCGGCCACAAGACTCTTCTCATGTATCCCTTATACCTCCGTGTACACAAGTCCAGACCTTCAGACCAGGTTTTGGTCTCAGGAATGAAATGGTAATAACTAGACCTGTCCCAGCCTTCACAGAAAAGGAACTGTCTCTGATCACATGAATCTCCAAATGCCCTGAGGAGAAAACAACCAGCATGAGCAGACGAGGAGCCGAGGAGGAGGAGCCGAGGAGGAGGAGAAAACAACCAGCATGAGCAGAGGAGGAGCCGAGGAGGAGCCGAGGAGGAGGAGCAGAGGAGGAGGAGAGAACAACCAGCATGAGCAGAGGAGGAGCCGAGGAAGAGGAGCCGAGGAGGAGGAGAAAACAACCAGCATGAGCAGAGGAGGAGCCGAGGAGGAGGAGAGAACAACCAGCATGAGCAGAGGAGGAGGAGAAAACAACCAGCATGAGCAGAGGAGGAGCCGAGGAGGAGAAGCCGAGGAGGAGGAGAGAACAACCAGCATGAGCAGAGGAGGAGCCGAGGAAGAGGAGCCGAGGAGGAGGAGAAAACAACCAGCATGAGCAGAGGAGGAGCCGAGGAGGAGGAGAGAACAACCAGCATGAGCAGAGGAGGAGGAGAAAACAACCAGCATGAGCAGAGGAGGAGCCGAGGAGGAGAAGCCGAGGAGGAGGAGAGAACAACCAGCATGAGCAGAGGAGGAGCCGAGGAGGAGGAGAGAACAACCAGCATGAGCAGAGGAGGAGCCGAGGAGGAGGAGAGAACAACCAGCATGAGCAGAGGAGGAGGAGAAAACAACCAGCATGAGCAGAGGAGCAGAGGTGGAGGAGAGAACAACCAGCATGAGCAGAGGAGGAGCTGAGGAGGAGGAGGAGAGGAGGAGCTGAGGAGGAGGAGCAGATGTATGGCTGTGTCTGGTCCATACTTGTAACGTGAGTAAGTGACTTTTCCACACTCCTCGTTGTTCTGAGGTTCATTTTGAGCAAACACACTCGAGATGTCGACCGTGTTCCACCAAGCCGTGCTCCAGCTCGACCCGAACTGAGGAGCAACCGTGGTCATGTTCACACCGTCATATTCATAGTTTCCGTCCACCCACTTCCACTCGGACACCTCCTTCTTCAGCCCAAACCAGGCCTGGAACTTCGTGAGATCCATCGGAGCCAAGTCACTCTGAGTCAACACTGAAGCCAGAGACGCATCGTGTTCACTGAAGACAGAAGATCACAGAGACACGTTTAAGATGTAAGAGACGTGTACAGAGACACGTGTACAGAGACACGTGTACAGAGATACATGTTTACAGAGACACGTTTAAGAGACGTGTTTACAGAGACACATGTACAGAGACACGTGTACAGAGACACGTGTTCACAGAGACACGTGTTTACAGAGACACGTGTACAGAAACACATGTACAGAGACACGTGTAGAGAGACACATGTTCACAGAGACACGTGTTTACAGAGACACGTGTACAGAGACATGTGTTTACAGAGACACGTGTACAGAGACACGTGTACAGAGACACATGTACAGAGACAAGTGTTCACAGAGACACGTGTTTACAGAGACACGTGTACAGAGACACGTGTACAGAAACACATGTACAGAGACACATGAACAGAGACAAGTGTTCACAGAAACACGTGTTCACAGAGACACGTGTACAGAGAGACATGTATAGAGACACATGTATAGAGACACATGTACAGAGACACGTGTCTCTGTACACGTTTACAGAGAGACGTGTACAGAGACATGTGTACAGAGACATGTGTTCACAGAGACATGTGTACAGAGACACGTTTAAGAGACATGTTCACCTCCTGCAGAACTGGTGGGCCTTCTCCCATGTTCTGGGGCTTTCTTCATACCAGTAGATCCTCCTGATCACAGAGGACTGCACTGGACCAGAGAAACTCCAGAAGAAGAGAAGAAGCTTCAGATCCATCACCTGCAACACAGAACGAGCAGAGGAGAACCGGAGGAGAACCGGAGGAGAATAAGAAGAGAACTGGAGGAGAACCGGAGGAGAGCCGGAGGAGAACCGGAGGAGAACCAGAGAAGAACCAGAGGAGAACCGGAGAAGAACCAGAGAAGAACCAGAGGAGAACCGGAGCCTCGGGGCCCTCTGATGTTTAGTCCATTGATGATCCGCCTCATGTGCGCTGAAGACGCTACAATCGATGTCCACGAAGAACAAACACCGAGAAGAAGGTGTCACTCTGTAATTGGTTAAAGAACTCATGTCTTCAGCTCATATTTTTGTCAAAGGCGGCAAACGGAGTGATCCGAAGGTAGACGGGTAAGTCCTCCAAGACTTCAAGGGTTAGGGGTCATATGGACTCTCAGTTAAAGGTCCCATAACATGCAAAATCGACTTTTCAGAGGTTTTAACCTTCCTACAGTGCTATTTGGGCCTCGTATGTGTGCCCAAAGTGTTTTTTTGATTGATTCCCGCATGCTTTCGCTAGAGAACTGTCTTTTCCGTCCCCCTCGGCTGAGCAGGCAGACGGGGGCTCCTCACTAAGATGACTAAGAGGCGTGGCTTGAGCGCCTAGAGGCGCTAACTCTTCTATCTTGCAGCCGCAAGATAGAAGAGTTAGCTTGTTATTTACCAAACGGCAACGTCCGTCGTTGAGGTACTGCGTCCACGTCAAACTCCAGGTCAGATCCAGGACGTAGGACTCAGCACGACGCACCGTCAGGACGGATAAAATGTTTATTCAGTGTTTGTGTATCGCTGTTTACCGGAGCACACGGCGCATGCGCAGCATCTCCGCTCTAGGCTTCGTTGTGGGTTGGGAGGGGGAGGCGCGCGGGTTGGGAGGGGGAGGAAGACTGCTCTCTGTTGGGGGGGGGGGATCTCAGAGTGAGCCAGGGGGGCCAGTCCAAGAAATGGGTGTTTTTTGAAAACTGTTATGTTATGGATATTGCACAACGCAAAAAATTATCAAGAAAGCCCTTAGAATAGACTGTGTAATGGGGAAAATAGCAGAATATGGGACCTTTAAAAGTTAAAAATGTGACAAAGAAAATAAAATTTAAGCCTAGAAATTTTAAACACATTGTAGTTTTCTCTCGTGTGACGAGCTGGACTCAAAGAACAGCAGAACAAAAGAAACACCGGCCAAAAGTGTAATCCACACCATCACTGAGAGATTCCAATCGAACACTTACCCTGGGATCATCTAATCATCTATTCAGACATAACTGTAGCCTGATGGTCTGGCCCCGCCCCATTGAACATTTCATAAGTGACGCAAACACAAACACGAGACAGAAAAGTCCCATCACAGACACGTGATGTGGACAGTCCCTCCAGATGATGGTGTGAAGGACGCTCTGGGGCAGATGGAGCTCGTGTGAGTGTCTGACATCCTGCCGTCTCCTTCGTTCCAGCGGGACACGATGACACGTGTTGGACTAATTATCTTTAATCATCAATGAGCTCCGCCCCATTTTAAACAAACATAAATAACCGAGAACCACAGCAGGAGCCGACGAGGGGCACCTGCCTGTCTGCACCTGTCTGTCTGCACCTGCCTGTCTGCACCTGTCTGTCTCACCCCCCTCTCTGCACCTGCCTGACAGGAGCAGCTCATTAGAGGACATGGTCTGACCTGGCTGATGGTTGATGGTGGTTGACGGTGGTTGGTGGTTGATGGTGGTTGGATGGTGGATCTTCAGGGCGATCGTTCTGATGTCGGTGAATCGTCCCAGAGCAGCTCCTCTCGCCCTCGGCCCCTTCGTCCTCTCAGTCTGAACGAACAAATGCATCGCTGTGGAGCAGCAGATATCGATATGAATATTCAAAAAGCATCTGTCGTAGAAACTAAATCACAGTGATTTGACTAAGAAATAATCATTTACATCAGACTGGATTCTCAGAGCGCTCAAGATCAGACCAGCACAGTCCAACCCTCTGTGTCCTGAACCTCACAAAGCGCCGCAGACAAGAGGGACAACATGAAGAGAAAAAAAGATTCTATTTTACTAATCCTTCAAAAAACATTAAAATTAAATAAAAACAAAACCATAACATAACTATAAATACTAACATAAAACAGTTCAAATACAGAAAATTAAAACACAGATGGAGAGTTTTAACCTGAACCTCTGTCCCACTGGACTAGGAGGACAACATGAACCTCTGTTCCACTGGACCAGGAGCACAACATGAACCTCTGTCCCTCTGGACCAGGAGGACAACATGAACCTCTGTCCCACTGGACCAGGAGGACAACATGAACCTCTGTCCCACTGGACCAGGAGCACAACATGAACCTCTGTCCCACTGGACCAGGAGCACAAATATCTGATGAAACTACGACTTCATCTGGAGAGAGCTGACGTATAATGATCCTGGACAACTATTTCCCCCTAAACTCTAAATCTAACAGCCTGACCTGTGTGTGGCAGGGCTCCCCTGCCAGGGATATTTGATGATGAGGAGAGCAGGAGGAAGAGTGAGGAGGACGTGTTCCTCATGAAAACATGATGTTCCCCAGAGAACGGTGTCCATGTTAGGACCGACTCAGACTTGTGTCAGCCTCAGACAGACTCGACATCTGGGATGTTTAATTGACAAAATGTCTGTAAATAATATTTAGATTTTTTATTTTTATTTTATTGAAGGCACTGTAAAACAAAAAACAACATACATATATGTTAGAAATGTACAAAGTACAAATTTGCTTCAAATTATGGAAGCCCATTTCTGCCAGTGAAAAAAAAAAAAAAGCCCCACTGGGAGTCATCCTTTCGAGTTTTAAAGTCATAATTTTGAGCTCAAAAGTCGTAATTATGAGTTTAAAATTTTTAATTATGAGTATCCACCAGTGCTGGCTCCGGCGACTACAGTTAATGCCGCACTGGTGACAACCACCTCGAGCTCAAAGGTCTGGACTGCTTCATGCCCTGGACACATGAGACGCCTGCGGTGTGCACTTGGATCGTCCAGACTCCACTGGTGCTGCTGCTGCTGAGGACACAGGCAGCTTGTGCAGTCTAAAATGGACACTTTGCTGCGTTCATTGGTCAGGTCTAGAGCACAGAGCTGCACGACTGGGGCGTGTGCTGAGCTCAGAGCCCGGACCTGGACCTGGTTTAGTCTTAGTCCGGACATTCGGGGAAAAGCCCCGGACCTTCGCTCCGCGCCCCGTGAGCGAGCCCCATGAGCGCGCCCCGTGAGCGCGCCCCGCGAGCGCGCCCCGTGGCCCTCAGGCGGCTCAGACTGACAGCTCAGCAGCTCCTGATCAGACACACGGCTCCGGAGCTGCAGGGCGCTCTGTCCTGCGCCACATGGACCACCGCAGCGCTCGGGTCTCCGCTGTGACCGCGCAGTGCTGCGCTCAGTGTCCTGGACCTGGTCTTGGTCCCTTTAGAGGAGCAGGAGGAGGAGCAGGAGGATCAGGAGGAGGAGGAGCAGAAGGAGCAGGAGGAGAAGAGCCTTCAAACGCAGCAGATTGAACCGACAGGACCCAGAGAAAAGCCAGAGATGCAGCACAAAGGAACGAAAGCCCTGCTGTGTCCATCGACTCACAGGAGGCGCTCAGTGCTGTGTCCATCAACTCACAGGCGGCGCTCAGTGCTGTCTCCATCGACTCCCGACTGGGTTTATTTCAGTTGCAGGAGTTTTCAGTGACTGATGATGTCACACAGCCCTTTGTGAGGGTGTGGTTTAGTTCATTCACGTGTGACCTGAGGGTCAGAGGTGTCCCATGTGTGACCTGAGGGTCAGAGGTGTCCCACGTGTGACCTGAGGGTCAGGGGTGTCCCACGTGTGACCTGAGGGTCAGGGGTGTACCACGTGTGACCTGAGGGTCAGGGGTGTCCCACGTGTGACCTGAGGGTCAGAGGTGTCCCACGTGTGACCTGAGGGTCAGGGGTGTCCCACGTGTGACCTGAGGGTCAGGGGTGTCCCACGTGTGACCTGAGGGTCAGAGGTGTCCCACGTGTGACCTGAGGGTCAGGGGTGTCCCACGTGTGACCTGAGGGTCAGAGGTGTCCCACGTGTGACCTGAGGGTCTGAGGTGTCCCATGTGTGACCTGAGGGTCAATGTAAGGATGTGTGCAATAGGGATCAGTGCAATTAAGGGTGTGTGTAATAGGACTCCGCAGTAGAAGGGCTTGTGCAATACAGATGTGTCTTAATTGTTGTCTGTGACTCTTCGATTTGTTCTGTTGAATGTTTGTGGTTGTATTAACATGACTAAACCTTGTTTTCCTGTCTCTGATTAACTGAAGTGTACTGTATGTTCTTATCTTTCTGATAACCTGCCAGGGGGTCTGCAGATGGAAATTAGCCTTGGGCTATAATCTGGCATATTTACGTTTGTGTAAATGTTCATTAATATGCATTGTTCCCCCTTTTCCTTAAATAAATAAATAAAATAAATAAAATAAGGGTCTGATGCAGAGCAGAGGAAGAGGGGGACACTTCTCTGTTGAGCGTCTGGGTCCAGCAGCAAATGATCACAGATTAAAACCCAATGGTTGTTGATGTCAACTGAAGAATCGCATAAAGGTCCTTTGCTTGAAAATGCACGTGTGCCGTCAAAGTCACGTCAAAAGACGGGCGCAGATCTTGGAGAAGAGAGGGGTCAGCTCCTTGGGTCTTTGGTCCCCAGAGCAGAGCTGATGCTCTCAGACTCTGTCTTTGGTCCTTGGTTGCACGAGGCTTGGAGGGTTCTCTCCTGTGAAACCGCCATGTACGGTTCCTCCATGGGGACTCGTCCTGGGACAAGGCTAGTCCTGGATGAGGGGTTTCGGGACGTCCTATAGGATAATTGTCTTGACTCTGTCTGTCATGGCGCTCCACAGGGCAGTGGCCTTGGTCCTCTGCTGTTCAGTGTTGACGTTCAGCTCTGATAAAACACAATTGTTCTGGATCAGCTCAAACCATTGACTGTTTAGAAATGTGTCGAGGAGAACGAGTGAAACTGAATTTTATGAAAAGTGTTTGCTGTTGGGATCAACACAATGTGTTTGGAAAAACATTTCTCAAGACTCCATTATTAGAACTTTTAGGAGTCACATTGGATCAGACTTTGTCATAGAATAAAAGGAGCAGAGTCTCACTGATTGATTAGAAGAAAAGCCCTGAGCCCTGTCCTGGAGCCCTGTCCTGGAGCCCTGTCCTGGAGCCCTGTCCTGGAGCCCTGTCCTGGAGCCCTGTCTCGGAGCCCTGTCCCGGAGCCCTGTCCAGCTGGAGCCCTGTCCCGGAGCCCTGTCCCGGAGCCCTGTCCCGCTGGAGCCCTGTCCCGCTGGAGCCCTGTCCCGCTGGAGCCCTGTCTCAGAGCCCTGTCCCGCTGGAGCCCTGTCCCGGAGCCCTGTCCTGGAGCCCTGTCCCATCTGGAGCCCTGTCCTGGAGTCCTGTCCCGGAGTCCTGTCCCAGAGCCCTGTCCGGGAGCCCTGTCCCGGAGCCCTGTCCCGGAGCCCTGTCCTGGAGCCCTGTCCCAGAGCCCTGTCCCGTCTGGAGCCCTGTCCTGGAGCTCTGTCCCATCTGCAGCCCTGTCCCGTCTGGAGCCCTGTCCCGTCTGGAGCCCTGTCCCGTCTGGAGCCTTGTCCTGGAGCCCTGTCCCGTCTGGAGCCTTGTCCTGGAGCCCTGTCCCGGAGCCCTGAGCGTGACGGCGGAGGCTGGTTCTTTGCATAACGTCTGGACACAAACCCTTGAGTCCAGACTTCCTGCTGTGACTGACGCCTTCAGGACGAGCCTCGCCTTGAGCTGATTCCCAGTGGGACGTGCAGAAAACAGCACAATAAAGAACCCATATGTTTTTAAAAGAACAAATCAATGCTCTGACGCTCGGTGTTTGGGCCAAACTGCACCGTCAGGACGTGTGTTTATCATAAAACTCTACGATGGAACATAATCTCTGCTGTTCTGTTTTGATTGTCACCTTCTGTTTTGTGTTTAAAAATGTGAAATTGGACCAAGGAAGAATAAGGCAAGGCAAGGCAAGGCAAGTTTATTTGTAGAGCACAATTCGTACAGAAGGCAATTCAAAGTGCTTTACATGACAGGAAAAGTTGCAAAACACAAAAAGACACAGAATAATTTTAAAATAAAGCGTTTTAAAAGAGAAAAGTGCAGATAGATCTTTCAATCGTATGCACATCTAAACAGAACTGTTTTTAGCCTGGATTTAAACGTTGTCAGAGTGGAGGCCTGTCTCACATCTTCAGGGAGACTGTTCCAGATTTTAGCTGCAAAAAACTGAAATGCTGATTCCCCATGTTTAGTTCTGACTCTAGGCACCAGCAGGAGGCCGATCCCTGAGGTCCTCAGAGTATGAGATGGTTCATATGACTCTAACATGTCAGAGATGTACTTTGGTGCTTGTGTGACACACAGTAATGTGTATTCACATTATGTTTTATTTGTATATGTAATGGGAGTACCATTAGTACCATTTTATTAAGTATTTTGTTAAGTGTAATTACACCCTCACGCCAGTAGGTGGCGCATGTTTCCGTGAGACGGTATTGTGAGGTCAAAGGGCCCTCCTCTCCAATATGGCAGAAGCGAGGCAAAGAGAAACTTCACTGTCGCCTGTCTCATCATTTCCCTGTGTTTTACAGGAACATTTAATCTGCCCAACAGGCCCAGAACCTGGGTCTGTTACAGATTCTTGGTGGCCCGTACGGGGATTGGTTCCTTGCCAATGGAGCTGATCCCCACTCAACAAACCTGCTGAAGAGCTGTCTACAGGAGCAGATGTAAAGTGGAGAAGCTGCTATTCACCAAGTGAAGAGATCCTGCTGCGCGTGACCTGTTGCAGAGTGCTGGAGAAGACATCATGGCAGACACAGAGAGGAAGAACCTGGTGTGGGACATCAGGAAGGGCCTGTTCGCACTGTCGCCTGATTAACTCTTCCAAATTGCTTCAAACGTTGCGGCTGGACCAGGCAAGGATCCTTCAGAGCTGTCAAGTGGAGATGCAGAAGGTTGCTTCGAGTACATCAACTCCTTCATGTACAGTAAAACATTGTTAGAAGCTGAGGACAATGGGATGGGAGAGTTGTTGGCTCTAAAGGACATTGTAGATGACCTCCTACATCCGCCTAGTGGTCGGATGGCTGATGTTGAAACAACTGTGGAAGTGTCACAACAAGTTCTTGCCCCACCTCCATCTCAAGAGAGCCGTGAGCTAGATGCTGGACAACAGTCCATGGACAATAGCAGCACCAGCGTTAGCTTGTCACAAGATGATGTCCTCAAGATTATTTCAGACTATGAGAAAGTTAATAAAATGTTGCAGGGTTTAATGACAAATACCACAGTGCAAACTACTCAAGAAGGGCCCACCCCACAAGGTAATGTCAGACCTCCTGCTAGCCCTGTAGTTTCCCTCCGAGACCTACCTTACCTGCCAAGGCGTGAGTTTAAGGTGCAGGGAGGCCAGATCGGAGATCTGATATTAACTACAACAGTGTTTGCAGGCAGATAGAGGAAGGCATAAAGGAAAACTTCACTGAGTCAGAGATTGTGAGGGGTGTGCTGAAGATCATTAAACCTGGTGATTTCAAGGACATGTTGGTTAACAAAGATGACATGACAATTGCTGAGCTAAAAGGATTTCTGCAGTCACATCTCGGTGAGAGGAATAGCACAGAGTTGTTCCAGGAGCTGATCTGCGCAAAACAGAAAGAAAATGAAACAACACAACAATTCCTCTATCGTGTGATTGGCCTAAAACAAAGAATCCTTTTTGAGTCCAAAAAGTCAGAATCAGAGATTAAGTACACGCCAGAAACAGTTCAAGGTGTCTTTCTGCATACAGTCCATCAGGGCATAGGGCATAAAGACAATGACATCAGAAGAGAACTTAAGCCTTTACTCGCAGATCAAATGGTCACTGATGAGACAATCTTAAAACATGTCATGAAAGTGACTAGTGAAGAAAGTGAGCGTCATCGTAGGTTAGGTTCCACACAACGACAAAAACATGTCAATGTCGCACATGTGGATGAAGCCAAAGCAAAACAGACTAAGAAAGAGACTGTAGACCAAAAACCCAAGACAGACACTATCAAAGAACTCTCAGAAAAGATTGACACTCTCACAAAAATAGTGGATTCACTTGCAGGGACAGTGCAAAAAGAGCGTCCCGCCAGTGCATCCAAATCATCTGCAACGAGAAATGAGAGACTGTACGGCTGTGCTAAGTGTGTCCAGGCAGGTTCCCAGAGCTGCAACCACTGCTTCTCATGTGGCGAAGAAGGCCACAGGGCCATAGGCTGCTTGAAACGGTTGAAGCAGCAGGGAAACGAGAACCGGTTGCTGCAGAGGGACAAGCAGTAACCGGGACAACACCTAGGTCCCACCTTGACACAGAGACTGTATCAAAGACAAAAGTGAGCCATGCAAAAGCAAAAAGGACATTCAAGAAAAGAACCAAAGAAACTCTTAAAGTCACAGTAGGTAACAATGACCCAATAGTGAGACTAATAGGGAAGAAAGCCACAACAAAATGTCTCCTTAATGGTTTAACTGTTAGTGCTCTTGTAGATACTGGGGCTCAGGTTAGTTTGATTGACAGGGCTTGGAGGAACAAGTACATTCCAAATGTTAGTGTCCGTCCTATGTCAGAGCTAATGGAGTTAATGCAGTATGAACAGGTGCCAAAAATCTATGCTGTTAATGGGGAACGTCTACCTTTTGATGGGTGGGTTATTTTAACTGTGAACTTACCAGGCAATGAAGACCCAGAACTCTCACTAAATGTACCCTTTTTAGTCAGTTCGCAGCCATTAGAAACACCACTCATAGGCTTTAATGTTGTGGAAGTACTGATTCAAGGTAGCCCTGAGCAGGCAGCTTCTAACCTAGCTAAGCTACTAGGGGGAGCATTGTCTATTCCAGTTGATGATGCACAAGGCATGGTACGTTTCATTCAGACCCGTAGACAAGACACTGCTCAGGGGCGGTTAAGGTTGGGGTACAAAGACACAGTAATCCCTGCAGGCAGCACTACCTGGGTTAAGTGTAGAGTCCCACCTCAGCTCGACCCCAGTGAGTCTTTAGTTTTGTTTGAACCTGAAGAGAGCTGTGTCCAGTTACAACAGTTAGGATTAGGTGAAGGTCTCTTTGAGATTCAGCCCGGTAAAACACCTTATGTAACTGTACCATTAGAGAACCACACCAAACATGATATTGTCTTAGCCAGAAAGTCCGCCATAGGCAGTATCCAGCCAATAAAGAAAGTGATCGAGACTGACTCATTAGTTGTTAGAGGCACTGAAACAGACACAGCTACTGTTGCCCAAGCAGAAACAAAGCCTCCTCAAACTTTGTGGCAACCACCAGTAGATTTGAGCCATCTCGACAAAGAACAACAAGAGACTGTCGCAAAGATGTTGTATGAGGAGTCAGCAGCTTTTGCAAAGGAGGCCGACGATATTGGCTGCATCCCGAGCTTGCAAATGTCATTATGCCTCAAAGACGACATACCTGTACAAAAAGCGTACTCCTCTGTGCCGAAGCCTTTGTTCTCTGAAGTGAAAGAGTACATTCAGGACCTCCTAGCACAAGGGTGGATTGTTAATTCATAATCTCGGTATGCGGCTCCTGTGGTTTGCGTCCGCCAAGGGCGGCTCATTACGCCTTTGCATAGACTACCGCCTGCTGAACCAGAAAACCATCCCTGATAAGCACCCTCTCCCTCGGATCCAAGACCTGACCGACACTCTGGGGGGGCATTCATGGTTCAGTATTCTCGATCAGGGCAAGGCGTATCACCAGGGATTCATGGCGGAGGGCTCACGTCACCTTACAGCCTTCGTCACTCCCTGGGGGCTCTACGAGTGGTTGCGAATACCCTTCGGCCTCTCGAACGCACCGCGCCTTTCAGAGAAGTATGGAGGAAATGTTAAGTTCACTCAGAGACAATTGCTGTATTCCATACTTGGACGATATCTTGTGTTACGCACCATCATTTCAAGAGCATGTCGAGGGTGTGAGACAAGTTTTGAAAGCACTCCAGAGACATGGTGTAAAGTTGAGGCCTGAAAAATGTGAACTGTTCCGCAGAGAAGTAAGGTATGTAGGCCGCCTTGTGTCAGCAGAGGGCGTGAGAATCGACCCAAAGGACTTAGAGGCAGTTCAGTTATTAAAGACAAAGACACCGCAGACAGTTGGTGACGTAAGGCGCCTACTAGGTTTTCTGAGCTATTACCGTAGCTACATACAGGACTTTTCTCGCATTGCAAAGCCTGTGTATGAACTGTTGAAAATTAAACCAAACATGTCAGTGCACCAGTCCCGTCAGCCAAAGACAAAAGGTCCCCAGTTGTCATCCAAGGTCCCCATAGAGTGGACTACTGAACATCAACAAGTACTGGAGCAGTTGATTGACATGCTCACCAGCCCTCCAATCTTCCTTCTGCCTCCACACAGACGTCTCAGAGCAGGGCCTAGGCGCTGTTCTGTACCAACGCCAGAACGGGAAGTTAAGAATCATTGGGTATGGGTCCCGGACACTGTCACCAGCCGAGAGGAATTATCGTCTCCACAGTGGCAAGTTGGAATTTCTTGCACTAAAATGGGCAGTGTCTTGCGACGTTTTAGAGACTACCTGTACTATGCTCCTTACTTCACCATATATACTGACAACAACCCATTAACTTATGTAATGAGCACAGCCAAGCTCAACGCTGTGGGGCATCGCTGGGTCGGGGAACTGTCAGACTTTCGTTTTGAGATCAAGTACAGGCCGGGAAAGACAAATGTGGACGCTGATACATTGTCCCGCCTGCCCCTCAATATTGACATGTATGTAAATGAGTGCACTGAAGAACTATCACCTGATTTGATTCAAGCTACATGGAATGGAGCTAGGGCAGCTCAAGAGGGCGATGTTGCATGGGTTGTTGCTGTAGCCTTTGCTGCAAATGTGAACTCAGAACCACAGTTACTTGTCCCATCCATAAGCAAAGAAGAGCTCACTAAAGCCCAAAAAGAGGACAAAACCGTGGGTGAAATAATAAGATTGAAAGAGACAATTCCAGTATTAACAAATGACATCAGAAACTCTGTGAACAAAACAACAAGAAAAATGTTACAAGAGTGGAATAAGCTGCACTTTGAAAATGGACTCATGTACAGGCAAAGTGGTGACAGAAAGCAACTAGTTCTCCCAGCCAAATACAAAGAGACTGTGCTAAAACATCTACACGATAACATGGGACATATCGGTACAGAGAGAGTAGTAGCTTTGGCAAGAGAAAGGTTCTACTGGCCGTACATGAAAAGGGAAATCGAGGATTATGTTACAAGAAAATGTCCATGCATCATCAGTAAGAAGCCGACAGCACCCGTCCGTGCTCCCATGGGCACCATCACATCAAGCTCACCGTTGGACCTGGTCTGCATCGACTATCTTCATCTAGAGCCCAGCAGAGGAGGATATGAATATATCCTCGTCATCGTAGACCACTTCACCAGGTATGCCCAGGCATATCCAACAAAAAACAAGTCTGGGAAGACTGCAGCCGAGCGCATCTTCGGAGAGTTCATCCCACGCTTTGGATACCCGGCACGACTGCATCACGATCAAGGTCGCGAGTTTGAAAATGAACTTTTCAAAACTCTACGGGAGATGTCTGGGACTGGACACTCAAGGACATCACCGTACCACCCTCAAGGTAATCCCGCTGAGAGGTTTAATAGGACACTATTACAAATGTTAAGGACATTAGGTGACAAAGAGAAGGAACATTGGAAAGACCACTTGCAACATGTAGTTCACGCTTACAATTGTACGCGACACGAATCCACAGGGTTTTCCCCCTACTTTTTGCTATTTGGACACAACCCACGTCTCCCTGTAGACATTTTATTTGGTTTAGTTGGGGAGAAACAGATAGTGTCACACAAGAGCTATGCAGATAAGTGGGCAAAAAGAATGACTGAAGCTTACAAGATAGCCAGTGAGAAAAGTAGACTGTCCAGTGTCAGGGGTAAGTCCTATTATGACAAAAAGTTAAAAGGTGTTGTTTTGCAGCCTGGAGATAGGGTCCTCGTTAGGAACTTTAGTGAACGAGGGGGTCCGGGGAAGTTACGTTCTTTCTGGGAGAAGGCCATTTATTTGGTTAAAGGACAAGTGGGTGACAATCCAGTATATGCAGTTTACCCTGAGAACAGTGATGGGAGTAAGACTAGGGTCCTCCATCGCAATCTCTTATTACTTGTTAATGATCTCCCAGTTGAGACTCCGCCTGCCAGACCCGAGCCCACACCAAAAAGACAGACAAGACAGAAAAAGACTCAGTCAAGTGAGAGGGACATGCAGAAGAGTGACTCTAGCGATGCAGACTCTGACGACTGTGTTGTAGGGTACTGGTTAAGATTCCCCAGACAGACTGGTCAAGTGGGGAGGGATGTTGACTTTAGCCAACCCGACTTGCCACAGACAAGCCAAGTCCCTGAAACCACAAGTAACCGTTTCCAGTTACCTGTTAGAGACAATGAAAATGCTAGTGTGCTCAATGGACACAAACAGACTGACAGAGACAATTTACCTGTGCCACAGACGCCGCCTGTTCCTGTGGTACAGGCACCACTAAATCAACCAACATCTGAAGAAGAAAGTGAAGGAGGTGATGCTTTCACTCCTCCAGAACCCCCACAGATACCTGTAGTTGACCCACAGACTGAAGTGAGGAGGTCAACCAGGGAAAAGAGACCTAGACAATTGTTTACTTATCGGTCACTTGGTGAACCTTCACTAGAACCACATGCCATGGTCTCCACACTTACACCATTCATGCCTTACCAGCCATGGGCACCCACACCTTTCATTCCATTTGGTGCTGGGTTTACGCCTTACATGCCATACACGCCATACACATTTATCCCACACACTTACCCCACACCCACACCATGTTGAGTATTGATTTTGGGTTAAAGTTGTGAACTTTTGTATTTTGAATGTCAGGAGCCATTTTTATTTGTCGGGGACCCTGTGTTTTACAGGAACATTTAATCTGCCCAACAGGCCCAGAACCTGGGTCTGTTACACTTGGCCATGGAGAGACACAAGCAGAGCTGCTTTAAAGTCTATTCTCTGAGCCACAGGAAGCCAGTGCAGAGACCTGAGCACAGGACTAATGTGATCGTACTTCCTGGTTCTTGTCAGGACTCAAGCAGCAGCGTTCTGGATGTACTACAGCTGTTTTACAGAATAATCTGTGCTGCTGTGAAGAACTGATGAGCCTATTGAAACAAACAAATGAAGAAACAAATGAACTGAACTCTCAAATGAACTCTCTCCACACCAGAGGAACTGTCCCTCCTGTGCCTGGAGGAATTGTCTCTGCAGCAGGATAACTGTCTGTCTGTGGGAGGAGGATCTCTCCTTCATGTGCTTCTCCTCCAGGTTTACACTTACACTGAAGGGGGCGCTCTGGGACAGAAGGGGGCGCTCTGGGACAGACGTGGGGTGCTCTGGGACACAGGGGGGAATCTGGGACAGACGGGGGGCGCTCTGGGATATTGGGGCTGTGATTTTGGGAGATACAAAAATGCAATTAATTGTCACAGAGTGCACCATGTGATTAACTGTCATTAATCAGTTCCTAAATGAGATCTGAACGCTCCAGAAGGACTCAGCCTGTGCCTCGTTCACATCAGACTCACCACACAAGGCACTGCCCCTTTAATGACCGAGGCTTCTGCTCACAGACAGGGGGCGCTCTGGAAACGGTTCAAAAACGATGACCTGGTTCAGCTGGGACGGGTTCCACCAGAAGAACATCACGTGACTCCAGTTTAGTCCTGGTTTAGACCTGGTTTGGTCCTGGTTTAGACCTGGTTCAGATCTGATTTGGTCCTGGTTTAGTCCTGGTTTGGTCCTGGTTTAGACCTGGTTTAGTCCTGGTTTGGTCCTGGTTTGGTCCTGGTTTGGTCCTGGTTTAGACCTGGTTTAGTCCTGGTTTGGTCCTGGTTTAGACCTGGTTTAGACCTGGTTTGGTCCTGGTTTGGTCCTGGTTTAGACCTGGTTTAGACCTGGTTTGGTCCTGGTTTAGTCCTGGTTTGGTCCTGGTTTAGACCTGGTTTAGACCTGGTTTGGTCCTGGTTTAGTCCTGATTTAGTCCTGGTTTGGTCCTGGTTTGGTCCTGTTTGACCTCTGTCAGATTTCTTAGTCAAATGTTTGATGACATGACACGTTTGAATATTCACGCTGATGCAGGGCATCTGGGCGTTTGGAGGGAGACGATCCTGGACTCTGGACCAAAGGTTGGTGCTGCTTTTGTCGCTCCAGATTTAGACGGATGTAGAATTATTAGAATTATTATTATTGTTATTAAACGCCACAAAGACTGATCTCATTTTATTGAAGAGTTCATCTTTATCTTCTTCAGTTGATGATTCAAACAGATGTTCTTTGTTGACTTTTGCGATTCTCATTGAACGAATGGGACCAGATTTCCGTTTTAGATTTTTGCAGCCATCGTTTGCTCCTTTTGTCCCTTCGAGCGCGGGACGACCCCCTCCGGCTCTGGGACTCTCTGGCTCTGGTGTGTATTTAACCCTAACCCTAGGTGTGTGTGGGGGGGACATGGGGGGTGTCGGGAGGTAGGTGTGTGTGTGGGGGGCACGGGGGGGTGTCGGGGGGTAGGCGTGTGTGGGGTGGTGTCGGGGAGTGGGTGTGTGTGGGGGGGTGTCGGGGGTGGTTGATTGATTGATTTGATTGACAGGACAATGAACATGAAGACTTTGGACCAGGCTTTGTCTCATTTCCATCTTCAGTCCTTGAGACAAACAATAACAAAAACAATTAACACAGAACATGAGACGGTGTCGTTCATGATCTGCACAGAGTTAATACATTTCAATGGTCAGGAAAATGGCGGCGGTGCCACATTATTGATAATCTTGAATAATAATTTGAGGTTGGTCAATTTATTTGTATTGTCAAAGTTGAGCATTTTATATTTAGTCAGTGTCTGACAGAGATGATCAATCCGTGGTTTCCTTGTAGTTTGGTTTGTGACCAACAGGAAACACCGAAGATCAAACGAGGGATTATCATTGCATTGAAATAGATTTTGGTGCACAGTGGACACGGTGCACACTTCTGATTACCGCCACGTTTAATCTATTTTTTCAAGCTTCACAAACATACGAAGTCCTTTGAAATTAATGATAGCCAATTAGCCATAGCCCTTTTGCCGGAGAGAGACAGTTGCACGCACCGGGTAGCATTACGGGAAAAAGCATGTAAAAATGTAAAAAGCAGTAGGGTTTTACGTTATAATTATGCCCTGGTTTATGAAAGCCTATGAGCGATGGCTTCATATACTGTGTCCAAACATGCTATAATATGAGAAATGTAATGAAATCGCAGTGCTCAGAGCAGTTTAGCTCATAAGAGGTCATCACCTTCCTGGAGGCTGTTTCCTGTCCGTCCATCATCCTTTTCTGTGACTTTGCATTCGACCAACAGTTTGTACGTGATTATACGCGGATTATAAATAACGTACAACGACAGCAGGCGATCCGTTTCTGTCTACAGTGAGTCTAATTTCACAAAAGTTCATGTTTCTTTGAAGGTAAGAAGATGCTGATGTGTTCATTGACGTCCTGTGTGAGACTGCCCACCGCCCAGCCCTACTGTCAGGTATGAAGAACAAACAAACTCTAGTCTGAAAAGAGAACCTTCAGACGATCAAATGAATCTCACTGGACGATGTGACTGTGCCAGTACACCTTAATTCAATATTGGCTCTAATATTGGTCATCTCAGTGGACCATCCATTTAAGCCAACAGTTGCTGAGATAAGTTAAAATCACAGCGAACCCCAAGACAAAAGGTGAACGAATTATGTTTTGCAGTTAATGTTTGTTGAGTGGTCATGATTTGCAAACATTTCACTAAAACATAGTGAACACGATTATATTTAAGATTTTACTAAACATGTTGCCTTTTTGCTCCCAGTTTGACAGTTTTTGTAACATTTATAATGTTACTTCCTGGTTGGACACGGGCAGCAAATATGATATAGATAGAGGTGATTTCACAACTGTTACCTAGCAACCATTTTGGAAAAAAAGGTCCAAAATTCACATAAATTACACAATAGTTATGATTTGACAAATAATCATGTGTTGTAATGCTGAAGGACCGTTTAAATTGTCAGAGAAATGTGTCAGTTGAGTGTTAAGTGTCTCTTTATTTTCAACGATATGACACTTTTTGATGACATCACAAGAGGTAGAGACAGGAGCTGCCCTGTCGCCATGCACCATTTTTTTATGCTTAAAAAACTTACAATTTTAAACTTTTAAATACACTGTTTCCTTTTCTGGACTTTACTGGAGGACACAGGGTGAAACATGCAAACCAAAAGACTCTGGCGTTGAACCCAAACCCTTCTTCCTGTGATGAAACAGTGCTATACTGAAGGCACCAGTTGAGGGACGGGTGAGGGATGATGCAAAGCACAAATTGGGCAGTAAAATTTACAGAAAAAAACATGCATTGAGAGAAACAAGAAACCACCACAAAGCCTTTTCACGTCCTTTCAAAACTGGAAATACTGGAAACTGAAAAAGTAAACCTTCAGCATCCTGTTTGTTTTCATTTGATTGTGAATGAACAAAACAACTATACCTGTGTTTGCCTTGAAGTTCAGCCTGCTTCTGCTCACAGAGGTCCACCACTGCCACCTTCTGGCTCTTGGTAACATGCACATTAAAAATGATTAAATCACGTTTGTCGTCCTCTGCTGGTGATGATGTGGGAAAAGCACGACAAGACAATCCCTCGCTCGTTAAACTAAGATGGTTTGTATTTTTCTTTTAAACAATACAATCCCTGGTAATTAAATACATGCAAGAAATACCATTTGAATACCCTAATATGTAACATTCTAGCAGGTGGTGGACCCCCAGAAAAGTTACACAGTACAGTGCCTTGCAGTACAGCTTTAACAAAAGATTGAAAGGCGCAGTATGTAACTTTCAGGAAGTGGCTCATCACCTGCAGGATGCCATTGGGAACATTCTTTATGGTGATACGAGTTCTGCTGTGGAATAGTAGGCCAGGTCAGGTTCCTCTGGTTTGTCTTACCATAAAAAACATGTCCAACAGGTGTGTGAATGAGAGTGTTTGTGAGAGTGAATGCAGGACAACAGAGGGAAACAGCCCACGGCTAATACTTGACACTTAATTAAAATGTACTGTCCTGACCAAATAAACAAATAAATAAAAAGTGCTTCTGGAGCTTAAGAACAACCAGTCTAATACAAGCCCTGAAATGTGACCCTTTTCAACAGTGCTTTGACTTCACCACAGTAACAGCATTGAAATAGATGTAAATATCAACTGGATTTACAATTATCAACCAGGAAACAGTCACCTTTAAGGGATTTAACAGCATTCTATAAGCAGTTGTGTCATGCCCTTCTGTTACCACGCTGTGATTTAATATTAAGAGCTCAAATGTATATATTAAATTAATATAATATAATTAAATTACAATTACCTTAGAATTTAAAGTTAAAAGTCAATCTGATCAAATTAATTTCCTTGTGTTGTTATGGCAGGAACGTGGGGTCAGGCCGATAAAAATCATAGATTAAAGTGTATATTATATAATCATACAATTGTATATTATTTGTGGTCCTAATAATGCACACACCTCAAGATATTTTGTCAGGACATTTTTCCACCTGCACCGCACTGGTCAATATTTGATCAGAAACTCAATATTGAAAACTATATTTGTGTGTCAATACACCAAATGGACCTGGACATGATCATTTTTCTGTTTATTTCCTAAATAAACGTTATTTTCAAGATTTTTTCACATTAGTTTGATAGAATATGGGCATGTATTATTATTATTATTAGTAGTAGTAGTAGTAGTAGAAGTAGTAGTAGTAGTGGTAGTAGTATTAACAACCTTTATTTAAGAACACATTGAGATCAAGACCTCTTCTTGGTGACCTGGTGCAGTTAAATATAGCAGTAGATACAATACAAATTCAAAGTACTTATTACAAAATTACGATACAAAATTCCAGCTCCCCGTTAGTTTGTATGAGTTCCTTGGTAAAATTTCCACATGGTCCTGAATACGGCAGATGCAATTGCTATTCACGTGTTTCAGTTTCAGTGTCTACTATTTCTGTGACTGGCACTCTCCCAAGTGAAGTTTAAGCGCCCCTTGTTTGTGCAACTTTATCAGATAGGCAAACTCGGCCGGCATTGCGTGCAAAGTACCTGGCTTTACGTCGTCGTAATAATGGTTTGTGGAAGGCTGAAAAGTGTACGGGTGATGTCTGAACGGCCAGAAACCGTACACGTCCACATTGTTGCAGATTTCCAAAGCCAGGCTCACCATCATGAACCCGGTGCTGATTCTGAGACGAGGGTTGAGTCCCTGTGAGC
The DNA here is from genome assembly GCA_019453435.1 of Rhinogobius similis. Taxonomy (NCBI): domain Eukaryota; kingdom Metazoa; phylum Chordata; class Actinopteri; order Gobiiformes; family Gobiidae; genus Rhinogobius; species Rhinogobius similis. The sequence continues at coordinate 14,562,285 of CM033631.1, forward strand.
GCCAGAATTTGTCCTGACTTTTGAGGTACTCTGGGTTGAAAAACACGGGTTTAACTGAGCTTTTGAAGTCCTCCAGAGTGTACAGGGCCGACATGCTCAAGCCGGTACAGAACGTGAAGGAAAAGGCGGGAAGAAGCAGCAGCGAGTCGCCGTAGATACTGACGTCGTCCACGAACTGACGACGATGTCTTTGTAGGCTCCCGTACCTTAGAAAGTGCAAACAAAAAAGAATGATAGACAGACTTGAGAGAAACAGCGCAGCCCCAGATGTGTTTTTAATGTTTAACGTTTTCTAATGTTGACAAAAACATACATTTCACAGGACAGTTTTTCTGTTTTATTGTAAGGTACATTTTTATTGTTTGGGAAGGCAAGGGAAATGTGTCTGTAGAGAAAAAACAAATTAGGGCCTTAATCAAAGTGTTGTATAGAATAATAAAGTGTTACAACTATAAAATTGCAATACATTTCAGTTTATTTTCTCTGTCACATCTTTTTCAGTCATTCCTCCAGTGTTTCCATTTTAGCTCTTGACATATTTTGCGCCTTTAATTTGGTATTTGTGTAGACTAGCTGTTACTGAAAATTGTCATGAAAACTTTAATAAATAAGGCTTAGAAATATAAGAACAAAACCTGTAGAATCGTTAGATTTTGTGTCTACTTCATTTGTATGTCCTTAATGAGAAAAATGCATTTTGAAATAACAAAGTAAAGTAACTCTATAGATACAAGTTGGTTAAATGAAATAATGATATATATTAAGTTACAAATTGGCCCATTTTGTAGTAGGAAGCTGACCAAACTGACCAAACAACAAAAATGTGGGAGGAAAATCCATTCATTTCAATTGAGAATTAGAAGTCTCTCTGGCAGAATATTAGATGAAGTAGGTTGATTTGTGTATAATTTGTGTAGAGGTTCATGTGCACAAACCAGTTTCCATGTGCCTTGGAAGCAGTTTTGTAGTCTTTGTAACATCATAATAATCTGCTGTCCAGATTTACTCACGCAATCAATGTCATACAACAAGAATTAAGGGCTACATGTAATGGTGGAGTGATTGACAGGTGGATTGATAGGTTCTCATGTGTATTTATTTAGATTGATGGGATAGTCCCTGTGGTAAATATTTATCATAGTTTCATAATTCATTAACCAAAATAAAGGTATTATTATTTGTCAAAACATACTGTTGTGTAATGTATATGGACTTTGGCCCTAGTTTACAATATGGTTACTAGATAACAGTTCATACCAATGTAGAATTTTTTTTTTTTGTAAAATTTTAAACATGATCATGTTCACTGTTATGTATTAATGAATTTTAAACATGATCATGTACTTTAAAGTCTTTAAGACAGGTTAGATGACACATTTCACTTAAACATAATTGGCCCGAGCCAGTAAACTGGCGAGGGACATTGTGTTTCGTCCGTTTCTTGCTTATTATTCTTATTACGCCCTGTTTTCATACTCTTCGCGGCTCTTTTTGACCCAGTAAACATGCACGAAAAGTCTTCAATGGGGGTATAGTCGCGATCGGCCCGGAAAAAAATTTCGTATTTCGCGCTTCGAGAGCTGCCCGACCCGAACCGAACGAGCAGCACCGGCCCGAATCGGACTCCCTATGGAAATGGGACGGGCAAATTTGGCCCGACGCCAAGACGAAACTCGGAACAGTGATAGAGAACAGTGAACCGAGCAAAACATGACATTGGAGCGCCGCCCTCGGACCAGCGCACGGCGCCATATTGACCAAGTCGCCACGCCAGTTTGACTTTTTTTTTGACGAGAACATGGACTAGGGCTTTTGCCACACGGGTCTGGTAACACATTTATGCGATCGACACTTTGAAATTCAATAGTTATCCACTTTTATTCGATATCTCAAATGGTTTCATTGGTGGCTCGCCATCGACGAACGCCTGCTTTCCTGTTTTTCCGATCGTGCATGTCACGCTACACGCTTTGACTGACAGAGCTGTAATTTCAGTCACGAGCGTAATTAAGGATCTGAATGTAATGCATTAATAAAAATAAATAAAAAGTACTCACTAGCGCCCCCTACCTATTAAGTCAAACATCGACTTTGTCCGATTTGGACGAAACTTGGGGAATATGTCCAGTGCAGGGCGCCATGAGAAAAACTTAATTAGCGATATGGTGCATTTATCACCGTTGGCCACCAGGGGCGCAATGAGTGCTCACAAAATCATTTAAATAGCTCCTGCACGCACATGCATACTCCGATCGACATGAAATTTGAAACACTCGTCTACGTAAAGCTGCTGAATCCATTTATATGCGCACAATAACAATCAACCCTACGGCGCCACCTGTAGGAACGCACTAAATTACAATGGGGAGAAAAACTATTACTTTGACTTTTATTAGTGAAAATTTGCACACAATTCCTAGACGGCCTCCTGATCAGAAAAGCCAATGAGACCCATAGCCTACTTTTCACACTTTTGCCTCTAGAGCCCTCCAGAGCTCCTATTCATTCTCTATGGGAGTCTGATTCTATTCACACAAAGCTGCAATAAAAAACAACTAAAACCTGCAGGACAGCCACCAAACTCAATACAGTGACTCCATTTGAGGGACATTAATGGGTCATAACTGTATTTTTCCTGAAACTAAAAAACAGCCTCTACAGCGCCACCTTTTGGGTGAGGCCTATGGAGAGGGAGACACATTTACTTTGGAGGAGGCCCATAAAATTTGGCACAGTGATAGTACACATAAAAAGCACCCTAAAACATAATTGGTGCTCAGTCATCAGACCAAACCCATAAGGCATGTGCCATATTGATTTTAATTTTAAACGCCACTTTAAGTTTTTTGTTTTCCATTGAGAACTTGTCCTAGGTTTTGATGTCTGACATGGGTCTGGCATACATGTACGTGATCTACACGGATTGAAATTCAATAGTTATCCACTTTTATTCGGATATCTCAAATGGTCTCGCCGTGGCTCGCCATCGATTTAACGCCTTTCAAGCTTCCTGTTTTTTCCGATCGATGTCATGGCTACACGCTTGGACTGACAGAGCTGTAATTTCAGTCACGAGTGCGTAATTATGATCTGAATGTAATGCATTAATAAAAATAAATAAAAAGTACTCGCTAGCGCCCCCTACCTATTAAGTCAAACATTGACTTTGTCCGATTTGGAGGCACTTGGACTGTGCCTACAGAGCCCAAATTGCCACCAATGATGGATAATTGAATATTACACAAAATAGACCAGGGAGCACAGGACCACGAATCACTATAGCGCCCCCTACAGTTCACTTAAAAGTGTCCAGATTGTCCAATTGACACCAAATTTTGGGACATGATTCTTTGCTATATAAGATGCAAAAAAGTCAATGAGACCCATGGCCTATTTTTCACACTTTTGCCTCTAGGGCCCTCCTGAGATCCTATTCATTCTCTATGGGAGCCTGACTCTCATCACTCAAAGATGGAGCAAAAAGCCACTAAACAGTGAGTAACAGCCACAAAACTTATTACTGTGACTCCTTTTAAGGAACAGGGAATGTCCTATAACACCATTTTACATGCAAGTCAACACAGCTCTCTACAGCGCCCACCTGTTGGGTCAGGCCTATGGAAAGGGAGATGCATTTATTTTGGAGGAGGCCTATGAAATTTTCCACAGTGATAGTACACATAAAGACGACCCTAAAACATAATAGGTGCGCAGTGCTTAGACAAACAACAAGGCGGCCATATTGAATTTAATTTTAGACGCCACTTTAAGTTGTTTTTTTTTCCATTGCGAATGGGTCCTAGGTTTTTGGGCCCACATCAGTCTAACATACATGTTCCTGATCTGGACGCATTGAAATTCGATAGTTTTCCAATTTTTGATGATAGCGTTTACGGTATAGCCATGGTTCGCCATAGCAAATCGCCTTAATTTCCTGTTTCTTAAAATTATTCTCCAAGCCACAGACATTGCCGTACAGAGCACAAAGTGTAGTCACAGATGTGGAATCATATATTAAACAGAACAGACTCAGGAGCACATAAGCAGTTTTCACTATAGCGCCCCCTGCTAGTAATGTAAAAGTACCAACATTTCCTGATTTCCACAAAATCTTGCAATCTGATTTTAAGCGTCAACAGCAGCAAAAAAGTCAATTACACCGATGTCCTATTTTGGATCGTTTGGCCTGGGGGGCCACGCATATTCCCCATACATTTCCTATGAGACATGTCACAAGTCTATGGAGAGGACAAAATTATTTCCAGCAAAGTCAGTGAAACTCGGCAGACGCATTATTTAGAGCATTCCCATCGAAAAAGTCAATTACATCAAAGCCGAGTTTTGGACGGTTTCACACTTCTGGAGCAGCAGCCACCAATGCACTTCTATAGGACGCCACCCGGTGAGTGGGGGAGGGGGTCACGGGGGCCTGAGTGACGCTCAGAGGAGGAGGACGGTGCACCGGCGTTTTGGACCATCCGAGGTCACGTGGAAGGCGGTCGCGCTTAGGGGCCACCATCGCCGCTTCGTGGCTTTAATTAGATTTTAGATTTTACTCAACATTTTGTCTATCTATCCTCGATTTGACTGTTTTTGTAATGTTTGTTAATGTTACTTCCTGGTTGGTCATGGGCAGCAAATATGACACAGTTACCAGTTACCTAGCAACCATTTTGAAGGGCCAAAATCCATAAACGTTACACTATAGTTATGATTTGACAAATAATAATACCTGATAACACCTTTATTTTGTTGAATGACCGTTAAAACAGTCTAAAATGGTGTCAGTTGTCTGTAAATTGTTTCTGTATTTACAATGCCACGTCGCTTTTTGATGACATCACAGAGGGATTCCGTTTCAGAACTCAGCACTACTTCTTCTAATTTTAAACTTTTATGTTTAAAAATTTCTTCAAAAACTGCAACTTCACAAATGTAAAACTATAATAAATAACAGCCACAGGTGTCCTTCATCAAACTTAGTCATACTTAGAAAATTTTGAGAACCTGTCGTAACTGAGCTGAAATTAGAAGAACGGCGCTGGAAAGTTTGAGCTGACGCTGAGCTGTATTACATGCTCATTTGTGCAACTTTCTAAAATGCTAGAAATTGCTACAAATATTTTGTGATATTCTGAGGTTAAATCCCAGTTTCTCAGTGAAACCACATTATGTTCCACTTCACTTTTGCCGCCATTCTGAATTTAGAATGTTTATGTTTACAGGTTTTTAAAGGGTCTAAATGGGAGAAGATTAAAATGACTCACTTCGTCCGAATGATGGAGGGGTTTGCCGTCACAATGTTAGTCTTTTTGCCGACATGTTTCCCAAAGCGTTTGTCCAGAGGAGGGAGATTACATCTAAAGCAGCAGAGTTCAGTGAGTAACAGACACACATAATCCACAGATTTTCTTCACAGTTTTAACGTTGTCGTCACCTGATCACAAACTGGGCGGAGTCTATGGCGTCTCCACAGCTGCTGTTGGACAGAATCCCTCCATTTCCAACAACTGCACATGTGTCCAGGACTTTATTGGAGAACTGAATGGCCTAGAAGTACAACATCAACATAAACAACTAAATATGAAGTATACAACTTACAAATTCTCCACACTAAATGTAGCAGAAGTATTATATCACAATAAACGACATGCATATTTTTATTTTCAAGGAGAACTAGATTCAAGACTTGATTTTGGGTCAGGTGAACTGGGCCACACTGGAAAATACATTTGCACGGTTTAACTTTCACGTAAAGTACTTTATTATATTCTTGTCACTCTGCTGTCCAATGGAACGGTTATAAGCCAGTAGTTTTGACATGATCAAAGTGTACATGTCTTTATCTCTTACCCTGATTATTATTATTACCATTTGGGTTTTTTAAACAAATGTATTATTTTTTGTCTCTGTTTAGTTTCATTAATTTGATGTATTCTTTCCTATTTGTAGTTTGCTTTATTTGAAAATCTCTGTTTACCCTTCATATGTGGTGTTCTGTAAAACTGTTGAATGAAAAAATGGGTACCTGATTTTAATTTACTCTCTTTAAGATAAATTCTTTATACATCATGCTTTGTTCGGTAAAAGCAGCTAATAAGAACGACATTGGGTCTGCAGTATATAATCTGTGCCTATTTTAAACGTATTTTGTTTGTTCACCTCTTTTCATCCGATCAGGCACATTGTTCACCATGAGACTGTCCCAGACTCTTGTTTCTGAGTCGAGTGAAAGGAAGGACTATGTGGGCGGGGCTAACGGGTCAAACAAAAACATATTCCTCTCTCATGGCTCAAAATCAGGTACAGGCCCTTCAATTCTGTCAACTGGACAAACATTGTATACGCCTCCTTCAGTTCCTCTGACAAGAATCTGCCGGAGCCTTATCTGTCTGAAGGGAGGACTGCTGTTATGGCATCAACACTTAGACCTAGTTTGTAACGCTCACCTTTGGAATAATGTTGAAAATATCCTCGTTTACTTTGCGCTTTACGCTCTTTTGTCCATCGTATGTGATCGATGTTCCCAAAGGACTGTTGAGCTGAGTCACAAAGGCCTTTTGAAAACCATTGCAGTTGGTGACGAGCAATGATCTGTGTTAAAAGAACCATAATAAAAAGTTTCATAACATGCTCAACAATCATCTGATAAGGAGGAACAATGGGCAGATTGTGTGATTTATTTTTACTTTTAATGCACTGTACTTCTCTGAGCTCTAGTTTAGTGTCACTTTTGAACCTGTAACCTGTGAAAGAAAGAGGAAATATACTGTGCGTGTCCACAGTAAAACGCAGAGTGGATCATAGAAATTCTTTAGAAAGTCTTTTTTTCCCCCCAATGAGGACAAAAACAATCAGCTCCAGGTCTATCTTAGTAAAAAACTGTGAATGAGTTTACAGTATAATGCTGTTCTTGGTTTAGAAACACCCTTAAAGTCCATGATGTTTACATTTTCATCCATTTTGGTTCAGCCAAATTCATTAGGAAGCAGCAGTTGTGTCAGTCATGTTCACACTCTTGGATCAAAAGCTGTTTCACGTCGACTAGTGTTTGGGAAATCTAAAAGTAACCAAGGCTTTATATTGGCTATAATTGTACAAATGTGTTTCTGCTCCTTCAGATATTTCGTTGTGGTCAATCCTTTAAAAAATACTATATTTTCTGCATTATTTAAGCTTTTGTTCTGCCAAATACATCATCCTTTAATGATAAATCAGATGTTAGGTCTAGACGTGATGTGATTTCTTATACACGAGTAATATTATTCTGAGGTAGCGTAGTCCACACATTAAAATGGACCTCGATGGATTGGAATGGCCTACATCTTGTTTGGTGTTGATTGAGGGAACAATCAAAGATGAGACTTAAACAGAGACAGTCAACAAGGGCTGATGCATCTGCTGAATGGATACACTTCTACTTTGAACAAAAGTAGTACAATGGAGTATTTGTTAAGGCAAGACACTGCAGGTGAAGAGGAAAACAATCTTAAATTTAGAGACATCCATTTGAAACCGAAAGACAGCATAATTATTACAGTCTATTTCAACTATAGAAACAAGCTTATAAGGTTAATGCCAAACAGGCGAAGCCACACATTTCCATGGAAAGAAGCACATGGCGGACCAATCCCTGTGCAGAACAAGAACTCATCAAGGTGCAGACTTTTAGACCTGCAGAGTTGTTTGATCTGCAGACCATGGCGCAATATCGAGAAATTACCTTAGTTCCAGGTGATACGTCTCATTTTTGGTCCAGTTTAAAGTATAATTCTCCAGAACATTGTTGATGAGTTTTCTGAAATGACATTTGAAGCAAAGAATGATAATAAAAATCAATTAGACCCACATTTGAATGCTTCGACCTTTGAACTAACCTGCAGCCGCCACACGTATCAGGGACTGTCCTTTGAAGAGCAGTTTGTCTGTGCAATTAAATGAATATTATTAATGACCGCGACAAGAATGCTTTGGACTCATGTTGCATCTGAAGGTTGTAACATACTTGATAAGTAAGAATTAAACATTCCATCAGCCAATGATTTTTAAAGGACAAATATTACGCATTATTGGTACAGTTCATGACCTTTGAACATTGTCTTGAGCATGTTTTAGAACTTTTTGCAAAAAAATATAACTTGATCACAAAAAATGTAAAGTTTTATGATGAACTGCTCCTCATCTGCCTGGAGGACTTCTCTCTACACTGGATGAACTGTTCCTCGTCTGCCTGGAGGAACTCTCTCTAGTCTAGATGAACTGTTCCTCATCTGCCTGGAGGAACTTTTTCTAATCTAGATGAACTGTTCCTCATCTGCCCGGAGGAACTTTCTTTAATCTAGATGAACTGTTCCTCATCTGCCTGGAGGAACGCTCTCTAATCTAGATGAACTGTTCCTCTCTGCTTTGAGGAACTCTCTCTACACTAGATGAAATGGCCCTCATCTGCCTGGAAGAACACTCCCTACACTGGATGAACTGTTCCTCATCTACCTGGAGGAACTCCCTCAAAACTAGATGAACTGTTCCGCTCTGCTTTGAGGAACTCTCTCTACACAAGATGAACTGTTCCTCATCTGCCTGGAGGAACTCTCTCAAAACTAGATGAATTGCTTGTAATACTAGCCATGTTCGTTCTTGTTGACGCAGTTGTGATTGTTATTAGACGGCAGAATTGCTCAGAACAAGTCTGACAATGATTTATGAGCTTTAAAACAGCGTAGAAGATTCTCTGAGACACATCTCATCGAAAAAACGTAGAAGAAATTCAGAATGGAGCATTTGTGACGGTCGGAGGGGAGAGCATTTTCAAAACCAGGATTCCTCAAAGTAGCGTGAATGAAGTGAAATGCAATTCCAGGTATGTTTTATGTTTTAGCCACAGTCGATGGACCAATTGAATGTGGAACTTTATTGTTGGATATGTTACAATTAATTAATTTAGACAATTTTAATGCTGTCATTATTGTTAGTAGTATATGTACATATTTATTTGTATTCATTTTCCTTTATGGAATTGTATGTTTTCTTTTCTAGAGGGAGGAGAGGGTGGGAAGGGCACCCTTCAGTGGAAGGGCTGCATATCTTTCCTGCCGTGACACGTGATTCTAGATTGCCGCCGTCACTTTAGAGATACGGTTCGGTCCAATAACTTAACAGGGGGCACTGGAGAGCCATTTTTAAATATAGAAGTCTTCTTTATACATGAGTATGTCCAGGTCTTTAGAATGCAAAAACTCTTCAGTGGGTCCATCTAAATCTGACAGTGTTTGCCAAAGTTATAAGGATTTTTCTTCTTTTAAGAGCTCATTATGACCACATCCTAAGACTTATGCTAATTCTTTGATCAACGTTTGATCCCACATTTGTCCTGATTATATTGACTCAGTTTGGAGTCAGTGGGATAAAAACCCTGGGACAAGTTTGTTAAAATGCGGGCATTCAATTTTGGACGTCGCAACTTTGAACCAGAATGGCCGACGCCCTGTGTGGTTTAGGGCGGGGCTGTAATATACTTTTTTATCCATGATGATGTCCACGATGAAAAATTAGGCTCCACCCATTCCTATCTCGTAATGTTTTGTTTAGTTTTTTTCCAGTGAGCACCACCTAGCCGTCTTTGAACGGACATTCTCGGTGACTTTAAATAACTTAAATTTGAGCCGAGCTCTAATTTTGTGCCAAATTTTCATGCATGTTTAGGCCTTTAAAACTCCAATTCATTTGGCAGAAAAAAATGCCCAACGTGTGTAACTTGTGACATTGTTCCCCATATTTTCATAAATATTTCTAAAATTTTCTAAAACTTGGTTTTTATGACTTTTAAAAAATGAATAATGACAGAGGCGCTAGAGAGCCATGTTATGAGAATTAAGTAGCATATCATTACATCCAGCTCGCAAATCTGCACTCGTCTTCCATTGGGTTTGTTCAAATCTGACAATGTTTGTAAAAGACACAATTTTTTTTATTTAAAAAAAATGCCATTTTGTTAAAAAATCCCCATGACCACGCCCAATGTTCGATTTAAAATCTAACTGATAATCTTTTATCCCACATGGGTTTTGCCTGTTTTGACCAAGTTTTAAGTGTTTCTGATGAAAACTGTTCATGAAAACTGTTGATGATTAGATGTCAAAAGATGATGATTGATGATTTTTTTAATTCCTGGTTTGATCCAGCATGGCCGACTTCCTGAAGGGTTTAGTACTATAGTGGTACTATAGCACTATTTTTTACAGGTCCTGACGTTACCTGTTTTTTATCCTTGGTTTAATTTGTCTACGTTGACATTTTTTCATGGCTGGGCTCCCATTGGCCCTATGTAAATATTTGAGGAGGCACTACAGAGCTGTATTTCAAAAAAATTTTGCGGGGTCTTCACACACACTTAGAGCTCACCAAACTCAAATTTTTGATACCACACACTTGCATTTTGGTCATTGTTTACTGGTTGTATTTTGCGTTTTCCCTCAAATACAATAGGGCTCTTGCACTAGTGCGAGGGGGACATGTCTTTGACACACCCACCTGCCCTAATTATAACACAAAAAAGATAAATTAACTAAAGGTACAGTGGGTTCTCACCTTATCAGGTTTGTTGTGGTTGGCACAGAAGTCTGAACATTGCTGAAAGAAGAAAGACTGTTTGTCAAGGTTATGATTTAACAGGTCTCAGGTTACTGATATATTGACTGAGTCTACATGATGCAACTAAAACTGGCCCCAAGTTAAATGTCAGCATTAAAAAGTGAATTTTTTGAGTTGACTAGATTTGATTGAAAATTTGCCCCAAAAAAATCAAATTTTGCCTCATTTTTTAGACTTAAAACTTCAATAAATCAGGCTTGGAATTAGATATCGACAAATCCTTCAGTAAGTTCCGTCTTGTCTCACACAAGATTGTAAAGTTTGAAGTTTAAAGTATGTCGGAGCAATTTTAAGAGCAGTCACTTTAAGAGATAAAAATGCATTTAAGAAAACACCCTGTGAAGTCACAATGTCTCAGAGAAATCTGAGAGAAGTGGATTAAATGAAAGAATGAAATATCTTTAAGAGCAGATTGGACACGTTTGTTGTTTCCACATGAAAGCCGATATGTTGCCGATAAACTGACCAAAAAGAAACTGAAAAAAAGAAAAAAAGTTTTGCCTTTAGTTTTATCTTTTCACATTCATACAAATAAACAAAAATAGTATTGAAACCAAAAAGATTAAAAAATTAACAGTTTTAGAAAAAGTCTTGATCTATTGGCCCATACAGTAAATAAACTACCATTATTTTGAGTATTTTGAGACAACAGGATACTTAAGTAATCTTATTTACCAACCCTGCAGTGGCCAACAGCACATACACTGCCATAAAAAAGTCACCACAGAAACATAAGGTCACAGGCGCTAATATTTGCTTGGCAGGGGCATCGCACCAAATTATGGGCCCTAGGTACAAACCTTCTTGGAGGGCCCCTAATACATAACTTTGTATATTTATCTATCCCAGCAAATTTGATTGTTATTGTTTTTTCGCAAACATCTTGAAATGTATTAAAACTATGAGAAATGACTCTAACTGCTAATTATAATCATGGCTATTATGTAACCAATAATGATACTGTTTTTAAAGGGTTTGCTCTCAGGACTCTTTTGTACTGTATTTAGTCTCTGATGGACTTTACTTACCACATTTCATTTTTATTACAAGAAAAAGAAATTAAAACTCAGAAAAAAAATATCACATGCTTCCGAGGGCTCTTCCCTGCCCTTGTACCCGGGGAAACCAGTGCCCTTTACCCCCCAGTGCGACTCCCCTGATGGTTGGACCACTTTTAGCTTTGATTACAGCACACATGCGTGAAAGTCATGAGCAGATTCATCATAGTTTCTTCTTGTTAGTTCAATCGACTATGAGTAGAGTGGTTGACAAGCTTAAACAAAATGTATAGATAGTAATTGACATTCGCGCTTGCAGTCAGTCTTTGGCTTCAAACATGTCTCTGCATGAATCATTTGAGAAGAAGACTTAAACAAGTGTGATTTGAAACAATAAACAATACAAAATCTGATACCTCAATGGCAAACCAACCTATTAAAAAAAAAGAAAAAAAAACAACAACTTCGCTTTGCATTGAACACAAGCCATAGATCGGTTGGGGTTGTAAGTTAGAAGCCGAGACAGCAAGTCGAAGCTTCTAGTTTTCTAATTCTGAAGAAGTGCACTGATTGAAGAGATTGCTGGTTTTTAATTAATATTATGTGATGAATGTTGCACAACACAAGATCTTATAAATATTCTTGGAGTGGATTATGAAACAGGAAATATAGTAAAATATCATTATTCAATAGTATATAAATAATTGTAGACACACGTATAAGTGGATTCTGCATAGATCCAACAACTGTTAACTATAGGGCTAACTAACAATTCTTTTCTATCTATTGGCGCCCTGGGACAGTTTCGGACCAGAGGCGACTGCTTAGCGGCTTTAAGTTTAATTGTTGTTTTCAATCAAATGTTTCCCTCCCATTCCTTGTTTTTTGAAGCTCTACTTGGAACCTGGTTAAGATCCAACCATCAAAATGTGACTTTTGTCCATTTATTCAACTGGTCTTAAACTTTTGATCGGAACTAGTATTTCCATGTGGGAGGGGAATAGAAAAAAGAAGAAAAAGGGGAAAAAATATCAATCCGGGTGATTTTGATGAAATTGTCAGTGTTCTAACCTCTCTAAATTAAAATAATTACCATTATTGAATCCTAAGGGTCATACACTCAAGTTTGGGTTTTTTTGGAAGGTAACCCCCTAAAGTTTTACCCACAGTTGTCAGAATCACAGTAAATATGTTTTGTAAGGAGATACACACTTTGGAAACAATGTAGGGGTTTTTTGTCCTCGCCTAATTTTTTTTGTGATTATAAGGGTGAAGAAAGCAGCAGAATGTAGCTGAGGCCTGAAACACATTATGTCTCAATGGGAAATCTTGTTGACTACTTATATTTCAAATCTGATTAGATTATCTGTAAAAATGAGCATTTACTACTCATTTTTATGCAAATATATTTAGGCGTTTTATAGAGGGACTTTGATTTATCCAAACTTATCCAAAACCTATCCAAATGGAGATGTTTGGAAAACGTATGGAAAAAATACAGTAACTTTGGAATGCTTCAACCTACAGACATCAATGTCTATAGAAAGCTTACATCAAGGAGATTATTCAGCTGCACACTTTAAAGCCGTAATTAGCAATGAACATGTATATTACCTCATAAAACAAAATATGAAAATGTATTTTATATAAAAAGTAGTCAAAACAAGTTGTATGAGTCAAAAAGATATGTATATTTACAATATTCAATAAAATAACACTCATACAAACGTCATAGAAGGCAATCAGCTCATGAGACAAATCAACTCCACCCATGAACCTAAAGGAAAAGCACAAGTATGTTAGAAATAAACAAGTATGAAATCAACATGGGATAATGTCATATAATATTATATTATGTGTACATACTTGTTGTAGTCTTTGATGGATGGAGGTATGGGCACATCTGTCTGTTCTTTCTCTTGTCTCAATCTGTGGCCTTTTTGAAGAGGAAGGACCAGGTTCTTGGTCAAGCTCAGGTTCTGATGTAGGTCTAGAGTGAAAACTAGAACAAACAACAAAAAAGTTATTCTATGCTTATGATCCAATGTTGTAGTGGTAAAATTCACACCTCATAATTACATTTCATTCTAATATTCCACCATTTATCTGCCTAATCAGGCCTTTACTCACAATACATTACATCAAATTCTATATTTACAAAATGAAGTAACTTACTCCACGCCTCTCCCCACACGCACAGCCGTGCGCAACCGTATGTTTACTGGATGTCCAAGACGCCTCCGTCCTGCGCACACATGAGATGTTAACGTCAGCTTATCTTATATTTCCATCACGCAATGTCAATAAAGTGTAAACTAAAACAACCCTTACCTTCCGTGGAAATGTCCGGGTCGGCGGTGGCCAGGAGTACCGTTATCCAAACTGGATCGCGAAAGTTTGACTTTCAGTCGAGTCACAGCTTTTACAAACTTTGTCCAACTCCTTAAAGTGTGTACTTATGCTTATCTATCCGCTGTGTTTATAACTCAAAAACAGCAGCGCGTAAACCATGCGTAAATTACGCACGGAGCTGTTTGACTCGGCTTCTCCGCGTTACGCGCAGTTCCTGGAATCGCTATTAGCAGAAAAACATATCTTTCCACAGCTCTTTCTTTTCAGCTGCTCATTAGCTAACAACGTGCAATGTGACTGGTTCATATGAGAGGGGCGAGACTTGTGCGTAAACGTGGAGAATTCTGAGGCAATGATTGGCTCTACAGGGGTCCTGTGTCCTCCCAACACCCGCTTATTGGCCAGACAAAGTGTCATTCAGAAGCCAGGGCTCCGGTTTAGCATTAGATAGCACAGTTTATGCTATCTGAAGTATCTTCTGCCTGAAATAACCATAGAACTATAATAAAACCTGGAAGATGAATCCAAGATGGCCGTCCTGTTTATCCCTATGGAGTGTGCTCATTGGCGCATGACCCCAAAAAAGTTTCTTACTTCCGCATTTACTTCCTGATACAGAGGCTGACATCTTTGTTTTACTTCCTGATTTGAAGGCTGCCATCTTTGTTTTACTTCCTGAAACGGAGGCTGCCATCTTTGCTTTAGGGTGCCACGTGACGACAATTCCCCACTTCATATAAAAACGGTAATTTCTGGGATTTTAGAAACGGTAGAAGAGAACATTTCCTTCTATTTTATTCAAATATCGATAATAATTCAGTACTGTCTGCAATTATAATGAGCAATTTTAGAAAAAGGCTGGTTCCAAGAGGCTGCAGTACCTCGCACGGCCACAAATCAATCTGGGACCACAGACAGAGGGGGCGTACCTTATCCAGTTCTTTTAATACATCCATGGAAATAACCAATAAAATTGAAGGAAATGGCGTCGTGGACTTATTGCTGTATTTTTGCCACAGAGGATCTAACACATGTTGTGGACCTTATCATTTTACTGGATTATATTTACTGGACCTGTACCGGACAGAATGAGACCAATCTTGCCGGGATCTATGGACATTTGACTTCACCAGAGCCATCAAAGGTAAGGAACGTCAAACCACAGCTTTTTTCTTTTCTGCAAATACGGCGTTACTGTCCGCGCGTGTTAGTTGTTTGCAGAATCAGAAAGACGAGAGTTTAAGCTTTCATTTGATGTGTAGATTGTGTAGGTGGAGGCGGAGGTGTCTTATTACACAGGCGTACCGTAGTAAAGTTGTGGTCACGGCCCGCTGAAGCCCCGTCGGAATGTGAACTAACAACAAATCCTTTAAGTCAACTAGAACATTAAATTACAATTCTAAACCTTATACTATGCTGCCATTGTATGCTTTCTATGTAAAATTGATAAATAAAGTACTACTACTACTATGATTATTAGGACATTTTGATACTACTACTATGATTATTGGAACGTTCAGAGGAGATTCAAACGTTTTTGACACTTTTTATTTCATGTAAAACGGCCCAGAAATCACAGAGAAACGTCTCGCAGAAGTGAGAGTGAGACAACAGGACAGAGTCACAGAAGCAGATCAGCTGCCTGTGTCTGCTTTGCACTTTCATCAGCATTTAGGGACACAGACAATGTTCTTAGGTCATGGCTTTAATAGTGTTTGGTATTACCAAATAATAGCCAAATTAAAAAAAATAATGAGACAAAACAGCAGTTGTCTCAATTCAATTCAGTGCACGATTTAAAACTAACACAATATTTAAATACATTTAAATTCATCAACTTTTAACTATAAAGCCATTTGCAACACTCAAGGTGACCAAAGTGCTAAACTCAAAATAACCTTGCCTGCTTTATAATATGTATTTTATCACAGGAGGTTTATTTAGAATGAAATATGACATAAAACATAGGGGTGCCTCAGCTGAAGAAAGGGTGCCTCGGGGCCAAAAGGTTTGAGAACCACCAGCCTAGAGCATCAAACCTGTAGGGGCTCCCAGTCCATTGTCCTCCACAGCCACCAAAGGTCCAAGTTTTAGAACCATTTGAAAATCTATCAATATTACTATAAATGAGAGTAGATGAACCATCAAAATTGTATGTGATTGTCAAATTTATGCGGGGCATAATAAGGTGAATGTAGGACTGCTCCAGACCAGGACCAAGAGGTGGTTGTGATGGCAACAACCACCTCTTGCCGAAGCAAGTTCCTACGTTTGTGAATTTCACTGACAATGGCAATAAACAATTTCTGATTCTGATTCTGATTCTGATGTGTTCTTATTGTAAGGGGGTCTTCACACACACTTAGAGCTCACCAAACTCTCATTTTTGATACCACACGCTTGCATTTTGGTCATTGTTTACTGGTTGTATTTTGTGTTTTCCCTCAAAAAAGTACAAATATAATAGGGCTCTCGCACCAGTGCGAGGCGGACGTGTCTTTGACACTCCCACCTGCACATTCTTGCTTGGGCCCTAATTATAAAACATTTAGAAAAGGTACAGCGGGTTCTTAATTTGTCAGGTTTGTTGTGGTTGGCACAGAAGTTTTGTGAACATCGCTGACACTCACTCTTGACACTTGATGCGTTGTTATTAAGTATAATTATCTAAATACTTATTAAATTGTTGCCTGTTCAAAAACCAAAACAAATTGTTGACTGGAAAATGCTCTGAAATACACCAGAATGGAGGAAATATGCTCTGTTATACTATTTTATTTTTATTCTGTTGAAAACATGTTATTCCCTGTACATTGACAGCTTTACTGAGGGCTTTTGTGTGATTGTCTTATACGTTATAAGTTATTTAAAATAAATATAAAAGATATATATGTAAAATATAAAATAAATATTTAAAAAATACAACAACAAAGATCGCACTTTGGGACGAACTCTAATTCGCTTAGAACCCCACATTATCTAGCTCCGCTACTGGTTAGTTCAGGTGTGTTTTTGAACGTTGTTAGAACATTGTTAAATGCTCAAAAAAGTCACTGTAACAGAATATGTGTCCTTTAAGCCAATTTTGGTAGTTAGTGCTTCTCCTTAGATGTTTTCTCTGCCTGATTCCAAGGATTTCATCCTTCCTAAACTCACTGTGAGCTTCACCTGAAAACATTTATTCACCTTAGTTAGAAAACAGCACATCCATGTTCCATTGTTCCATTTTCTTTATCTTTAACTAACCGCTCTGTGACGCCGACATGTCATACCTGTTTGACATGAACTCAACTTTGTGCTGTGGAATTCTCTTCCCATTCTACTTCTCACTTGTAAAATTATAGTGTTACAATTTATTTTCTGTTTTTTACATCTTAAGACAAATGTATTACTGTGTTTAATTTAATTTTTTACTGTGATACTGATATTTAATTTTCATTTAGGTACCACTTTATTATAACTACAACTTAATTAGCCTTAATACAGTGTGAACAAAGACTTCATAATGAACGTCTGGTTTGTTAAGCATGATTCAGGCTTAGTAACTACTTAATTAAGGTTAGGGTTAGGACTAGAGTATTAGATAAGTAACTAGTAAGACGGAATAATTCGTAATAAACTATTTGTTCACTATTAATTAAGTCTTTGTTCATGCTTTATTAAGGCAGGAATACATGTTTTTATTATAAAGTGTTACCTCATTTTCTTATTTCTTTGTTTGATAACTATTTCTTCTGCTGGTCGGCTGCATGTTTGTAACGCAGGGGTCTTTTCGCCCAAGCGAGTTACTTTTACAGAATGTAAATGGTAAAGAGCTACACAGTTGGCATCTAAAGCGTACATTTACAAAGGTAATAGTTATGTGATTAATCAAATTTGAATTATTCAGCGTAATATCTAAACTTCCTGGATCCTTTGGGGAGCGACTCAAAAGTGAATGGAGAGTTTTTGGCTCCCGAGCTACAGGTTGGAGGCCCCTGCTGCTGTAACAAAAAGTCACTACCAGGATTTAACTAACCAAATAGGTATTAGCCTCCTGTGGGATGATTGGTGATGCAGTGTGTGGTTTCTCAAATGTGGAAAGACAAATCCTGTGGTCGTGGAAAACATGTCAGCTTGACTCAATTGAAACAAAGGTTTACTCACAATTAAGGTGTTACATTTAAAGATATCAATTTGAAGCTTCTCCTGTGGTTTACAAAATGTATTACAACTTTTCCATGATGTAATGTTTTAAGTAGAAATAAGGCATTTTATGTTTAAAAATGACTAGAATTGCACATATTTTGGACATTTCAATTTGAAAAATGGACAGAACCAGGTTTAAATTTGTTAGTTAATTTTGTACACATCTTGGTCATAAAGAAATTACAGAGGGGATTTCTTATTTAGTTTTTGAGTTAACTAGATCTGACTGAAAATGTACCTAAAAATTCAAATTTCGCCTCAATTTTTTATTTTTATTTATTCGTTTATTTTGCTTAAACCGTTAGTGTCAAGCTTAGAATTTGATATCAACAAATCCCTCTGAACTTTCCATCAAAATCTTGTTAAGCACAAGATTGTAAAGTTTGGTGAGTGAAGGCTGATCTTTATGTCTCTGTGGGAGAAAAGGGCATTTTGAGACAACAGCCTTTGAAGTTACAATGTCCCAGAGTAATAGATGCAATCACATTATATGAACCAATAAAACATCTTTAGGAGCAGGAGGAGTCAAGTTTGTTGTTGAATGAACTGTATGTTGAGAGAGCAAATTGACCTGTAGTGTCTCGCCTTGATTTGATTACTATTGACTTGATTTAAATTATTATTAAAATTGCACTTACCTGCAGTTGAAGCAATTGTCCTGAACTCTTTCTCTTATTGTTGGAGCAAATAAGTTGGAATCCGTTTCACTTCAAAAGCAAAAAGAGGGTCACTGCATTACTTTGAGAATCTGATTTCAAATTATGGACAAAAACACACTTACACACATTTTAATCCCACAAAAACAATAGTCAGCAAAATCCCCAAAACAACAACGACATGGAGTAGGCAGAAAACCTTTGCTTCTCTTAACAAGTGTCTCTTCATGGTTGGATCCGGTTATACCAGAGTCTGTGGTATCTGTGGTGGCAAAGGTGTCGGTGGAGTTTATGGTTTTGCTGATGCTCCTCCTTCTCTGTGCCATCTCTGCTCCACCTGCATGGACAAAAGGAATATCTACAGTTTACTCTCTTGATTTGTGTTTATTTAACACAATTTGTTTGTTTGTTTACATGTTTGGACCATTTTCAGTGCCTTGTTTCAATATATTTTACATATTTATACAAAAAATTCCACTCAATAACTGAAAAAAATATCACGATACCAATATTCAGTTAGATAGTTCACTTAAATACAAAATAAGAAATCCAAATTCCACTCAGTAGATTTTTGTGTCTAATATGTAGACAAAACGAAGATTCAGATTCATATGCCCTACATTTTAGAACTTGTAATCTTTTTTTTTTTACACAAATAATAATAACAACAATAATAATAATATATTTCATTTAAAGGAAAAAATATTGGGCATTTTTTTTTTTTTTTTTTTTGCTTTTAACAAAAACATACCTGGAGTTGCATTTAGCTTCATTCACACTAGTTTGATGAATCCAGGTTTGAAAATCCTCTCCTCCGATCGTCAGAAACACAATTCCTTCGATGTGTGACGTTTTTCTGTGTGTGACTTTTTCAATGTGTGATGTGGCTCTGAGAATCTCCTTCTCTGTTTGTAGGTCCATAAATCATCCCCAGGTTCGCTTTGAGCATTCGAGCCCCTAATCAAGATCATAAAACTGCATGTTTGTAATTGCCTCTTGTGCTCTGGTTGTTACTTGTTATGCTTTATTAACATGAATCTTGTCTTCAGTTACCAACATTTAAAGTTACTTATTAGACTATGCACTAATGGGATAATTACTTTTAACAATAAACAAACCCTGCATGAATCAGTAAATCTCTTGTTGACGAGAAGTGCCACCCTTATCTGTCATGGTCCATTCATTATCTGCACTTCACTGTATGCTTTCAACCGGATGAAAGATCAAATGTATCCGTTAATTTCATGCTGTAAAATAATAAAACAGCTAGTCCATATCATATTGGTTATCGCATTGGTTTCAGAATAATAAAACTATAGAACTGTTGCCATAGTGAATAACAATTTAAAACAAAACATATATTTTTTATTGGGAAAAAGTCCTCAAGATGTTGCACATAAACCATGAATATGCAGAATTATTAAACATGAAACATTTACTCAAGATCTCAGTGAAAATGTGCTGAATGGAGTAAAAGCAAACAAACTGAACAGATAAAATGAATGAAGAGCGTGTGGTGGATAGAAAATGCATCAAAAAAACATATTTCTGGTGCAACTGAAGCGTGATTATAGAGCATAAAGTCCCTGCTCATTAATCATTACTAAACGCACAGTCTTCTCATGCCTGTGAGTCTTTTCTGTCTCTACTACTATTAATTACATTCATATTCATATTTATTCAATACAGATGTTCAGTCATGTTTATTGCTCCTATTAAAGCAAGAATAGGTGTTATTACGTTAGCGGCTCACCCTAAAAATCACATCATTATTAAAATTGGCCACATTAGTACATTATTTGCCGTTATTACGTTACAGGTTACGTTACAAGTTACAATCATGCAGCAAATAGTCAAGGCTTGTCATTTATCCAACGGCATAACCGCACGTGCACCGCCTTAAACCACAGCACCAATGGCAAGCACGGTTCCCAAAATGTATGACGCAATTCTTACATTTAGGGAGTGCACTGCCCCAGGTGAAGTCGGAGTATCCCCTCACTGTGCAGCTTCAGCAGGAGCGCGAACTCGGCCGGCATGGCGTGAATTGATTTATGTGGAGCTATGTTATTGTAATAGTGGTTACTGAGGGCCTCAAAACTGTACGGGTGATTATAAAACGGCCAGAAACCGTACACGTCCACAGTGTTGCAGATTTCCAAAGCCAAGCTGACCATCATGAGCCCGGTGCTGAGTCTCAGACGGGGGTTCAGTCCCTGTGAGCGCCAGAACGAGTCCAGACTTTTGAGGTACTCGGGGTTCATGAAAATCGGTTTAACTGAGCTCCTGAAGTCGTCCAGAGTGTACACGGCTCTCAAGCACAAGTCGGTGTTTGCGGAATAACTAAAGGCCGGAAGAAACAGCCAAGAATCTCCATAGATACTGACATCCTCCACAAACTTGCGTCGACGGTCCTTTAGTGACCCATATCTGAAAGAACATACATTTGAGTTATTCACGCATTGTACATCCAGATAAACATAAGCTTTTTTGCCAAACTGGTATTAAACTCACTTATGCTGAATGATGCTGGGGTTTGCTGTCACCAAATGTGTCTTGGTGCCGACATGTTTTCTGTAGTCGTCGTCTAAAGGAGGGAGATTACATCTGGAGCGGTGCATAAACAGTTCATTGCAATGATTTATCCAATTATAATTCACAGTTTTAACGTTGCTGTCACCTGATCACAAACTGGGCGGAGTCTATGGCGTCTCCGCAGCTGCTATTGGCCAGAATCCCTCCATTTCCAACAACAGAACAAGTGTCCAGGACTGTGTTTGAAAACGGATTGTCCTACAAGATGCACAACA
Organism: Rhinogobius similis; assembly: GCA_019453435.1. Taxonomy (NCBI): domain Eukaryota; kingdom Metazoa; phylum Chordata; class Actinopteri; order Gobiiformes; family Gobiidae; genus Rhinogobius; species Rhinogobius similis. Next base: position 14,583,939 of record CM033631.1, read on the forward strand.
ATCAAAACATACACAGCAGTCGTGGCCCGTGCATCTATACTTCAGACTCACATACCTTTACAAAAGTATTGAAGACATTTTCTTTCACCTCAAATTTTTTTTTATCTCCATCAAACATCAGTTTTGCTTTCGTCGGAGTGTTCCTCTGAGTGACAACGGCCTTTTGAAAACCGTTGCAGTTTGTGATGAGCAAAGATCTGGCAAACAATTGAAGATTTTAAATGGTATAAAAACTGCAGCGCTAAGTCAAGTCGAACAAAGCGTATTTCTATAAGCCTTATTTATTTAATTTGGGCAAGTCAAGTAAATACCCAACTTTTTTTTTTTGTAACTTAGTAAAGTTTGTTGTTTACGACCAAAAAGTAAAAGCAGCACTTTATGACAAAATGAGACCACTGCGCGTTGTCTGCATCTTATGAGAAAGGATTTTATGTCTCATCAACCAGGAAGTAAAGGTCGAAAGCTACGCTCTGATTGGTCAAGCCTTTAAAGCTGTGCACGTGACTGAAATTAATGCTTGAGAATATTAACAAAGGGGTCATGAGATCTATGGACCAGTTAGATACATTAACATATCTACTCTTTATTACGATGGTAAATTGATGTGCCAAGTCACTCCAAAAAGTCTTCTTAAACAAGTAAATCAACTGTTTAGACAATAATCTTGAACTGTTTTTCAAACTTTCCAAAGTCAAACCAACCTTATATCATTTATAAATACTGAATATTTTTACCTGAGATTTTGATGATTTGCTTCATTTTCTGTCCAGTCCTTAGAATAATTCCCAAGTACTTTGGTGATGAATTGACTATAACAAATACATTTGTTAAAAATGGCCATCCACTGAACCAATCAATTCATGACCCATCCGTCATTCATGATCCATTAATCAATACATTACATGGTTTTCTCTGGGACTGTGGGATTTTTGGTCTTTGAATCTATGTGTCTGTGAAGAACACACAGTTTCTGAGTATAACTGCATATCTGGGCAATAATGATAATATGGGTTTCTGTTTTTACTTGCAGTCATCACGGCAGGTCTCAGGCTTTGCTCTGGTTTCACTCAAGGCAGCTCTTTGGCTGAAACACAGAGGTACAAGTGGTCACTGCTTACATCAAGTCGTTTGGTCAATCATAACCACTCACTCACATAACAGATATCAGAGCCACAATTGTATTATTTGTATAGTTAACACATTTTTTATTTTATTATTTATTTCATCACTATGAAACATTCATAGACATCACTCAATATACAATTTATGCAATTTTCTAAAAATATCTTTTTAAAATATTTGACCAAATGTGCATAACTCATACGAAGAGAGCACAAGGGCTAATGGGGGATTGTGATGGTTAATTTTGATGAAGACAAAACCAGATTTTTAGGTTTTATTGGACAAATACTTAAAGAAATCCACAAACCACAAATTATACTTTTTAATTATACAGTTTTGAGGCTGGACAAATGCATTGTGACTGGTCCTGGGAGGCACAGGCGCTTCAGCTGACAGTCAACATGTCCACTTTGAATAAATGACCTGAAATTACAATCAAGGGAGGGCGCTGTTTCACAACAAACCAATGCAGTTCATTGTGGATTGGTTCAGGGGCGTCCGTTTTATGGGAACAAGTTACTACTTTACAATAGCTACATAATTAAGTTGAATAAAGTTAGGGGTTGATGACTGAGTAATAAAACTTACCAGAAGTGGAGCTAGTGGAGCTCAACATGGTGCTCTCATCAACAGAAGCCAGACTCTTCTCTAATAATTCATCTTCAGGTTGTTAATAGTTTACAAGTGTCTGAGTGGACTTGTACCTGAACCATTCAGTAAATTTGTAAATAAACTGTCCACAAGAACCACCACACTTGGAAACTGTTAAGTTTCTTTCTGCAAAACTTCTTTCGCTCAAGATGCCCTCTTAATGAAAGAAGCTGATCTTTGGAACTCTTTACCTGCTCACGATAAGACTATTACTGTCCGTGTTCAAAAACAGACTTAGTCTTGACTCATGCAACAGCAGCTGTGATCATGTGTAAACTCTGTGTGTGAGAGAGGAGTGTGTGGATGTGTATTATATGTTTAGTCTTTTTGACATATATACTGTATTTCTTGCTGTTATTGTTGTTAAACTCATTTAACATTGCATTTAGTTCAAATCTGATCTGCTAAACGCCCTCCCAGGGACTGGTGTTGTGACTTAGCCACGGTATAAACACTGTGAGACCTGCATCAGATTGCTTTATGTTTATCTGTGTTTGTTGTATCTGTCCCTGTCAAATAAGCAGTAAATAAATAAAAGAATGAGATTTGGTACGCTCATGTTTACATTGCTGTTGTTGTTTTACAGTGTCTCAAATAAGAAAGTTATTCTAACGTGAAAAAATAATTAACAATTCTATACAAATCTTTTTAATGGACAAAAGTTGTATCACTTGCCAACAGGATTAGGCTGACTGAAAATTCTAACGATATGTGACAACACAATCACTTTTAAAAATGCAAAATATCACTTACTCTTGGTTTAATCCTACGATGACAAGCAGCATCAATAAAGACCACAAACATACATAAAGCGCACATTCAAAGTAGTGTTTCTTCATTTCTGCCGGCATCCTTCAGCATCTGAGCGCTCTAAGCAAAAACCTCTGCTTACATACATATAGGCAAATAAGCAGGGCAAGTTTATTTGAAGAGCACAACTGGTACACAAAGTCATTCAAAGTGCTTTACATTGATTTCAACATGTTCAGAGTCGAGGCATGTCTTACATCTTCAGGAAGATTGTTCCATATTTTAGCTGCGAAAAATCTGATATAGCACTAACATGTCAGAGATGTACTTTGGTGCTTGGCCGTGGAGAGACTTGAACACAAGCAGAGCTGCTTTAAAGTCTATTCTCTGAGCCACAGGAAGCCCTCAGAGCCCTGAGCACAGGGCTAATGTGATCGTACTTCCTGGTTCTTGTCAGGACCCGAGCAGCAGCATTCTGGATGTACTGCAGCTGTTTTACAGCTTGTTTGGAGAGGCCAGTGAACAGGCCGTTACAGTAGTCTAACCTACTGGAGACAAATGCATGGATAAGTCTCTCCAAGTCTGGTTTAGACACTATACCTTTGATTTTGGCAATGTTTTTTTAGATGGTAAAAAGCTGTTGATGTTATTGATTTGATGTGGCTGTCAAAGTCTGAGTCCATTATTACCCCCAAATTTGTAACTTGATTTGTAGGTTTCCGAGCGAGAGACTGGAGGTGACTGCTGACACGGTCTCTTTGTTTCTGTGGGCCAAAGAGGATGATTTCAGTTTTGTCTGAGTTTAGCTGGACAAATGTTTTACAGCCACTAGTATTTTTCTAGTTTCGTCTAGTTCGTGTTCCTTTCTCCTGATGTTACCATCACTTGGTGATGCCACATCAGCCACAACGGCCTTCCTTTGCTCTTTATCAATCACTGCGATGTCTGGTTGGTTTGCCCTTACCATCTGTCAGTCTGTATCTGGAAGTCTCACAAGATCTTCTCTCGGTCATTCTCTACCATCTTTGGAGGGGTTTCCCATTTTGACCTTGGGGTTTCCAGTCCATACTCCGCACAGATGTTTCTGAACACTGTTCATTCCATGTATGCTTTCCATCTTACACCTTGCAGTTCTGTGCTGGACTGTCTCAGGAGCTTCTTTGCACAGCCTACATCTTGGTTTGTCTGGTGTGGAATATCTGGGCCTCTATCGCTCTGGTGCTCAGGGCCTGCTCCTGTGCAGCCATGATGAGCCTCTGTGCTGTCCTTCAGTGCGGCCTGCTTTAGCCACTGGTGGGATTTCTTGATATCAGCCACTTCAGTTATGTTCCGGTGGTACATCCCATGCAGGGGCTTGTCCTCCCATGATGGTCCTTCCTCCAGCACCTCATCCTCTGTTCCAGCTATTAATGTGATGCGTTTCAGGCCGCAAGTAACATCTTCTGCTTGAAAAAATACCCTGGAATGCTGCTCCAACTGGTAATTCTACTCCTCCTACCTGAACTGTGAGATGATACGTTAAGAAAATTGCAAATGGATTTTTGCCACCTATGAAGCAAGGCTAACCTGCTAATTATTTTTGTGTTGTAATTGTAATACAGCTTCTGCTACTCACCCTTTATGTATCTTTCATGTCATTTTAGCGTCTTTTGGTTTTATCTTTGGATCTAATTTAGAATAGAAAGAATAAACAAACATTTAATTTAAGAACTGAAGATTTATTTACCCATAATTCGTAGTGAGTCATTTTTATCTCACATAATACATTCAGTGTGTGGGTGCACCTAAGACATGAGAGGTATTTTACTAAAAAAAAAAAAGACTGGAGGAGTGTATGACAACACAAGGCACTGGATAAGAAATTCATTGACAGCGTCCCACCAAACATCAACATTCATAGTAATAAATATTATATTAACATAACATTTACCATCTTTAACACAATGCATTTTGTTTTAGTGCAAATGTGGCTTCAACAACATAGCACCAATCTCCTGTGTTAGCCAGTGGTCCTCAAAAGGTGGTCCAGGGCCCAAATTTGGATACTCTGTGGATAACATTATTAAAAGGACAAGATAAAAAAATAGTTTCCTTAGGCTCAGGGTTAGGTTTAGGGTTAGGCTTAGGGTTATTGTTAGGGTTAGGGTTAGGCTTAGGCTTAGGCTTAGGGTTAGCCTTAGGGTTAGGGTTAGGGGGGCTGGGCTCTTAGACAAAGGGTGAGGCTCAGTAACACGAGAGGAGACTGGGGTAGAGCTTGCCCAGGAGGGAAGGTCTGGGGAAGACAGGGACCTGAAGGGACTGCTCAGACTGTAGCCCCCACCAACTACACCCAGATAAAGCCGACAGGGTTGTCAGTCACTTAAACCTAGACAGGGCTGAGACAGGGCCAAATAGTATTAGGACCATCTGATAGTGATTGGCGGATCAAAACCAAACTATCAATATGGGTTAGGGCTGTGCAATCAATTGTAATTTTGATAATTACTCTATTCAGTTACAAACATTTTGTTATCGTAAATACAATGAATCGCCTTCTGTTCAGAATTATGAGTGCACTTCTTTTGCCTCTGGAATAAAGGCACTTTTCAAAAACATTTTAATAAAATATGTTCAGTCAATAATTCCTCTATAAAACAATATAGAAGTAAGCGATAGAAATATTTTAATTATGATCATAATTTTTGTCATAATCGAGTAGTCCTGTTATGGGGGCGTTCAGACTTGCACATTCACACATCAAAATAGGGACAAAACTAGGACTAAACTCTAAACTAAACCTGGACTAGATCAGGCCTAAACAATGACTTGAACAGGACCAAACCATGTCCACATCGAGTCTAAAATGGGATCAATTTAGGACCAAATATCGGGAACTGTGAAAGCACCCTGGATCAATACTGACTGAAGTATCAATTCTCATGCAAAAAATATTGATACTTAAAAAATACAGTTTAAATAAAATTTTAATACATTTTTAGCTCAGTTCAAGCTGGTGTGGAGCAAAAATAATGAAGCTCCAAGGTCAAATTCTTCATACTAGAGGAGTTTCAATGCATTTTAATACAAAACTTATCGGTAACAGAATCCGAATGTCGCTTTACTTATGGTATCATTTATTGCCCGTCACTACCATCTGACCAACTTTGTTTACCATTCTTGAGAACCACTGGCATTTGCTTTCAACGTGAAGCTGCTTTACCTCTGTGTTGCTTCATTCCTGACAGTTAAAGGCACTTTCTGACTTGTTGGGCACTGTCCCAGATGAAGCTTGAGCACCCCTTGATTGTGCAACTTTAGCAGCAGCTCAAACTCGGCCGGCATGGCGTGAAACTTCTTTTTCGTCTGCCTGTCATCGTAGTAGTGATTCGTCAGCGGCGCGAGTTCGTACGGGTGGTTGCTAAAGGGCCAAAATCCATAGAGGTGCACGTTGTCACAGACTTCCAGTGCTAAGCTAGCCATGATCAGTCCTGTGCTGAGGCGGACCGCCCGGAGGCCCTGCGAACGCCAGAACGCGGCCAGTTTTTGGAGGTACTCGGGGTTGAAGAAAATGGGGCGGATGGGGCTCCCGAAATCCTCGATGGAGTAGAAGGCCCGCATGGACAGGGGCGTGTTGTGGCCGTAGGAGAAGGCGGGAATCAGCAGCATGGCCTTTCCGTAGACATTTAAACTCTCCACAAACGGGCGCCGGCGACCCATCAGTGCCCCGTATCTGAAGGCAAGAGACATGAGTTAGCTTAGCCTCGTGACGTGTGGACTAAGAAAACTTTATGGTCCATTTGAATGTGAAAAACGAATGATCAGCCAACCAGTTTTACAATTTGTTTATTTACTTTAGTTTGTTAAAATCAGGTATGAAAATAAACATTCAGAACAATCCTTGACAACTGTGTAGATACATGGTCATAAGACGTCTGGCTGTCAGCTGTTCCATGATGTAGACTTGTTTTAGTCTGTGTCCCTTCTGTCCTTGTTGGTGGAGAGAGTTTACTCCAATTAACAGTTATAATTTTTCTTGCAATAAGTAGAAGGATACGCAATCTATACTGTTTTTCACATACTTTGTCCGAAGATGTTCCTAATACATATAACACTGGATCCATTGGAAGTTGAACAGACAATATTTTTTTCAATTTGAATGTCCTGCCAATAGTCACAGATCACTGGGCAAAAGATCTGTGAATGATCCTCCACCATTCCACAATTTCTCCAACTTGACGGGGAAATGTTTTTGTTGATTTTAGAAATTATCAGTGGGGTTCTAAAATATCAAATTTTTGTTTTCCAGTCAAATTCCTTCCATGGATTACTACTGACACCTCTGTGGCTGATCACACATATTTTGTTAAATCAATAATTACATTTAACGCTAATTCCCATTTATCTCTTCCATCCTAAAACAGTTTGTTTATTCTGATCATTAATACGTCACTGAGATTGTTACTCAAAGCAGGATGACGAACGACCGTGAAGAGAAGGAGTGTTTGAGGAGTGAAAACAGCACGTTGAGAACTCGTCAGATCTTTGAAGCTAAGGCCTGGTTAGTACTTGGATGAGAGAGTGCTGAGAGACCCGGGTGCCACAAGGGGGCAGTGTGTGTCTAGTGCATAGTACCACTGTGTCTTTAGGCAAGACACTTCACCCACCTTTATCTAGTCAAGTGAAATTGACTTCACTTCTGTCAGTCTGCCTCGGACATAAGTACAGTTTACCACCTCCGAGTGTAGAGTAAGTTAATAATGCTTCTTCTGATTCTGATGTCAAAATTTCACCTGGAAAGCAGGGGCCGATACAGATATACTGTTTTGAAAAGAAATATCTAAATACTAACTCCAAATGTTGAAGCATATCATTATTTGTTTGGGGCTTCATTCTTCCGAGTGTAGAGTAAATTAATAATGATTTGTAAAAGCTTTTGTCACTATCCAAAAATTCCGAACTATTGGCAGATCTTCAACTGGTCAGAGCAAACTGTGTATTGTGATTGTCCACCCCATTGTTTCCCAATCAGGGGTGTGGGGACCTGGGGGGGTACATGAGCACTTACTTGAGGTACTTGGAATGGTTTTGGATTTTTAAAAGTGAAAATTAGTATTAACTGAATTTTTAAAAATGTAGTAAAGGTTGCATCTTGCAGAATAAGTATTAATCACAATGTACCACTAGTAAACTCCTTTATTTGCCTGAGTTAGGGCGAATACCCTGCACCTACGTCACCTCTGACACTGAAGCTGAATCATAATATATTGGGATGCAGACATTCACAAAATATGAACCTTTTCTACATCACACAAAACAGATACAAGAGTCTTTGAGTGACTGTTACTAATAGAGAGGATGGGGTTTCAAAAAAACACATACAGGAAATCCTCTTTGAACGATGGCGCTATTACAAAAGTAAAATAGACCAAAGATCTCTGTAATACCAAATGTGTTCACTCACTTCTCCATAAATATGCTCGGGTTCGCTGTCACGATGTTTGTTTTATTACCCACATGTTTCCTGTAGTCGTTCTCTAAAGGAGGGAGGTTACATCTGGAAAATAAAAGAAGAAAATAATCAGATTTTTATGCTTTTTAAAAAGATACTTAGCTTTTATTTCCTGGTGCTGGTACTGTATGTAATATATGTATCAAGATTCTTATTTTATCTTTTGTTCGGTGGAAAATGCAATATAAATCAGCTTCATTAGTCACAAGTCGAGTGGCGTTTCACACAGGAAGCAGACGATTTTCATTTACAGTCATTTTATTTGTGAAACTTTTTTTTACAGTTTCTTTAACAGGCCGAGTCTAAATCAATCAAAAATAAAACTGAGTAAGCTAATGAGGAAATCATGTGAACGTGGTAAAAAGCCCTGAAAAGCCTATTTTACATACTATGTCTCCTTTATAGTAAACAAAACATTCAAACCTCCGTAATGGAGGCAAAAGTGAAGTGGAACATAATGTGATTTCAAAGGAGCAACTAGGACTGACTGCAGAATATCACAATATATGAAAAATCAGGGTGGTTTTGGCAAATGAAAACCACTCAGACACATGTGAGTGATATTAGAGACATTTACAATTCTACATTCTATGTTTATTTGATAGAAGATTACAATAAACGTTTTGCATTCTGATTAAGAAAACACCTAGATTTTAAGATTTTACTGGACAAATACTTACAGAAATTTTGAGCCCACAATAGTTTTTCATTTCATTCATAGTTTATTACATACTTTGCCACAAATTATACTTTTATTGTGAAGCTAAGATACAACTTTGAGGCTATAAAACGATATCTTTTTTCTATTTTTTGTAATAAAGAAGCAAACTAAGTGACATTTCTACCCTGGATCTTCAAAATTGTTGCTTATTTTATGTCAAAAAGACTCAAAACTATAAGACTTTAGATCCGATGTCAGTTTAATGTTGAAAGTGTGTTCTGGTCTACTTTTTTTGTCTCCAGTCGCCTGCATTCTGGAAGTTTGAACATTCTGAAGGCTTTTAAAGGGTCAACAATTTGAGTTTTAAAGTTGCTCTCACCTGATCACAAACTGGGCGGAGTCTATGGCGTCTCCACAGCTGCTATTGGACAGAATCCCTCCATTTCCAACAACTGCACATGTGTCCAGGCTTTTATTGGAAAAGGGGTTGCCCTGGAAACAACAACAAAAACAACAATGAAAAGGGTGTAAATTGATTGTGCACAATCACATATGACATGTTATTTTTAATCATACTGGAACAACTGTAGAGAAGAGCAAAAAAAGAAAATGCAACTTTCTCCTTTCTCCTCGTCAATAAATATTTTCTCCTTTGTCATTTTAAGGGATTTTTTTTGTTTTTTAACTGTCAGGCTTGATTACTGTATTTCCTGCATTCATTAATGAAAATGAAATTAATGAATTCGCCTAAATAATCTTACAAGCATCCTGTGGCTTCTTCTTTTGGCACCTGACCCACTTTGAATACCAATGAAAAAATAAATCCAGCTTATATTTGAAATGTCTCTTAATTGTATAAAAAAGAAAATGATTTGTGTGGCGCATATATTCACTTTGTCCCAAGCCACCCTTGAAAAAAAAAAGTCTTGATCTCAAACAGTTTAAAAGGTCAATTAAATAAAAAATATATGCATTATGACCAGTTTACATTCTAAATATAATTTTAATGATAGAGGATAAAAGTCTTTGACCCAGTTGCCAACATTGTGGATTTTGCAGATCCAAGCTGCTCTCTGCGCTCGTATCGTGCCTGTGTGAGTTTGTGGTTAAAGATCACTTCTGCTTCAAGAAAACATTCTGCTTTGACTGCAAAGGAACGGCGCCATATGAGAGTCTATGCAAAAGACATTTAAAACCACAAAACATTATGTAAGGATGTTTTAAGGATCGAATGAATATTGTCCCATGAAGTGATGTTGTCTTCTGTATTTAGTTAATCCAATCATGGCACAATCAGTCAATGAACCCAAGTGCACTGTCCACGAACCTTCAGTTCAGTTTCAGTTCAGTTCATTTTATTTATTTAAGCATTTGTCACAAGATTCATAAGAACAAATTTGCAACAGAAAGCTCAAAAGAAGTAAGCAGAAGCAGAAGTACTTATGAACACTTACCCCCACATTATATTATTATGGAAGGATGGATGTTATATATAACATATAATTATCAGTATAAATTATTAAAACATTTTAACACATGGCCACTCATAAGCAGTGCGTGTGGGCCTGTGTGTCCTTGTGTAATTGTGCACAGGGCAGCACCTAAACGACCACTTTTGTCTCTTTTTGCCACAGATACACACTTCTGTTGTAAACGCACTTCCATTTGACCAGGTGAACGAGGGAAAGGTCTCGCCACTAAAACATTATATAAAGTAGATTGATTTATGTACTGCACAAATGTAATTGTGTTTAATGCACACAAGCAACAACAAGTCACAATGCACCGACCTGGGCGGCTTGAAAACGGCTCTTTAGTCCGTGTAGAACTTATTTTCTGTTGCGCTCATCTGCCCCGTGTAAACTAACACAACAGAAACAAGATGGCGGCGCCAACGACAACCTCCGGGAATAAGGTGAATAGGCCATTTGTTCACACTTTCATACACACCGTTTCAAAATTTGGATTAACTGGGACTAAACCCAAAACTAAGGGCGAAATCAGGACTAAAACGGGCCTAAACCAAGTCTGCATCTGGACTAAACTGGCCTCAAACCAGAACCAAAGCAGGAAAAGTGAATGCACCTTAACTAATTTGTTTTGACCCAATAATTTATATTTTTAGATGCCATGTCTAATGAAAGTGTATATTTTATATTATATTCAATAGAAATTAAATATAATGTGCAAACGTCATTATTTCCTTGTTTATTACACCAGTTTTGTTTTTGTTTTTTTCTTAACAGCCAAAAATCCAACTCTAATTTAAAACTATGAAGCTACAAAGTTGAGCCAAATGGGGACATTGCTTCAGTGACTGAAATAGTCCCTGTATATTACACAATGTACACAGGGTCTTTGTATAACTAATACTTTATATGTGGATGTCGTCCCATTTAAAAACAGCGGCGGCTCAGTGTCGGGTCAAACCTAGGTTTAAAGTTCCAGGAATAACTTTGAGGAAGCAGGATTTAGTTTCTTGTCTGCTTTTGACTTCCACAAACCTCCTCTAAATCAACAAATAAAAAGAGAAACGCATTTGGAAAAAATCTGCGCAATTTATCATGTGCAACTAAAAGGTACACTATGCAACTTTTTACAAGGTAAGTCAATGCAAATGTTACAAAATGATTATGGATATCTAAGACGATCGGACAGTTTTTTTTTACAGTCCTGGTAATTACCAAGATAAAAACAAGGTCAACAAATCTGCAATCTAACAGTTAAACAACTATTTCTACAAGAGAATTCCAATCTGTCTGAAATACAGAGAAAATATAAAAGATTTGATGAACACAACTTACACATAGATCTGGTTTAGACCTGGTTTTGTAAGGGTTTACTGAGTTTAGCCTGTTATATCCTGCTTTGCTCTCTAGAGTCAACACCGATCTTTAAAGATGACATATTTTGTAGTGTTGAAATAACAGATTGCCGGTTGTTTTTGGGGGACGCGGTTGTTGAAGCAATATTTGGTTCTATGTACCTTTAGATATCTTTGCCCTGTCCAAACAAACCGACATGTTTTCACGGGCGCCAGTTCTCAGTAAAAGTGTGATCCTCTTACCAAAAATAAACTGCACGTGGTTTTGTGTATCAGACGACAGAGTTGCACAGAGCTCACCTGCCAGACCCCCAGCCCGAAGCAAATGTACCACAGAACAAACAAAATACCACTGCCCCTGGTACGACTCTACACAGTCTAAAGGCAAAAGACAAACAGCACAAAGCAAGAGTCACAGGAGAAGAAACCCTTTTGTAAATGTCTTTTGTCGTGAAAACTTGTTTGAACTCAGTTTTAATCCAGAGACTCCAATAAGTCCTACTGAAGAAACCTTATCCCTGGTAATTTTTTTGTTTTGTTCCAGTCTCATTTGATAGATTGATACCGAGTAGGAACGAGGGACTGGGGCCAAACTCTGGGCCAGGAATCTTTTTATTAAAACAACTACATTTACAACATGAGATTTATTAACTCTGTACACAAGGTGGAAGTTGGCCTGTTTATTTTTAAAATGGCTAGCTCAGTACTTCCTGTCCAATTCATTTCTAGGTGTTTTGGTCCAGTCAGACTAAAATGAATAAATCCTGACAGATCGTGCAGTGAACAGTGAGTTGTGTTGGACGTCTCTGAAACATGTTAAAGACTTTACTAAACAAGCGAGTGCTTCACCAAAGGACTCTTGTGTGTTTATAAAGGGACGTGTTTGTGTCTCAGTGCTAACGCTAATGCATAAAAATTTAAAAGTAAACAACTCAACTGCCACCTTGTGCATAGAGTCAATTGGCATTATGTTTCATTCATTTTCTAACGTAGACAAACGGTTTTGACACAAAAAGTTGGACTGCTCATTCCACTAAAATGCAGTTTAGATAAATCAATTTCAAATTTTGCTGAAATACGTTACAAATTTTATCCCGGTTTAGACTTTTTTAAATTTTTTATTTCCTGGTTGTAAATTATGACATCACACTTGGAAATTACACTCACTTACCACACTGAACACTGGGCAAAAACTCCTCTAATGTCACAGATTCTTTTAAATTTTACAAATAAAAATACACGTGAATACCTTTTTTGTTGAATTAATGTCGTGCGTATGACAGGTTTTAACAATTTTCTAATTTAGATTTTATTTGGTGTATTATTACATAATGTACATAACGATTATTGTTTTACACCAATCAAGTCACAGTTTGTGGACAAAAATGTAGAAAAATCAGTTTAAAATTACAGGAAGTAATAAACTGATGACATCACACTAGGGAGACTCTTTCCATCCAAAGGTTTTGCATAATTTACCCAAAAGAAACAACTTATTTTACCCTTAAAACTTTAATTCAACAAAATAAAGGTGTTGACATGTATTTTGATTTGTCGCACAAAAAAATCTCTTGACATTAGCCGAGTATTAGCCCAGTGTTCAAACTAATTTCCTAGTGTGATGTCATCATTTACAACCAGGAAGTGATAATACAAAACTAAAAAATGATGAAATGTATAATTATTTTTAACAAAACTTCAAATATATTTATCTGACCTGTATTTTAGTTACATGAGTAGTTTAACCTTTCATAGGCACTTTAAAAGGTCAAAAAGGTAGTTTCTATTTAGTAATTTATGCGTAACCTTTGTTTCCTTTGTGTGACGTTGTATAGCTGTTCCTGTAACTTTCCACAGATTTTTCACCTTTTCGCCACAAAGAGCTGCTTGATTGGTGTAAAACTATAATTTATATTTACAGCAGGTATTAATACATCAGATAAAGACAAAATTAGAAAATCATGAAAACTTTAATACAAAATACAACACTTAATTAGTAATTGGTAAGTAGTTACTAAAACTGAATAATTGTGTTTTATTGTTCATTTTATTGTTTGTTTAACCCTTTGATGCATTGTAGTTTTATGTGTATGGTTTACAGCTCAGAAGAAGTACGGTGAAGGGAAAAAAGACTGTCTGGTAAAGAAGAAAGAACAAAAACTAATGGAAAAAAGAGAAAAGAGCCACTTTTAGCCACTGTTGCTGTGTGAATGTGAGAGAGTGGAACTGTGTGGTTGTGGTTGGATGTTGTAACTTGCAGTGTTTTGATGAAGTTAGAGAAGTTGATAAATCTGATGATTGCATTTGGATTTTAACCACAAAGTGTTTTAACATTCTGAACAAACATTAGGAAGCGTGTTTCTTTTTTTAATTCTGTCATGCTAGGTTTTTGCAGAAAATGTGCCAGTGCGGTTGAAAATAAAACAAAAACACAAATAAGAATCATAGCGCGTTTGTCTCATGTAGCGCTTTTCGAGTCGTGTGGCTAAAATGACAGCACTTGGACAAACATACCTTTAGGAAAGTGTTGAAGATGTCCCGGTTGACCTGCAGGCTTTTCTTCTTTTCTCCGTCGTAAACAAGTTTCGTTCCCACCGGAGTGTTGGTCTGTGTGACGATGGCCTTATGAAAACCATTACACCTGGAGCTCAGCTGATTTCTGTGGACGATAAGAAGGTTTGAAATGTCCACGTCGTAACATTCTGCTTTATGGGATTATACTGTTTACTGGAGTTAAAGGAAGGACAGGTTAGACAAGATATCTGACTAAAACGTAGCGAACATGATTATATTTAAGATTTTACTAAACATTTTGCCTATTTGTCCCCAGTTTTAATGTTTGTAATGTTTATATGTTACTTCCTGGTTGGACATGAGCAGTAAATATGATATAAAATAGATAGAGGTAAATCCACAACTGTTACCTAGCAACCATTTTGAAAATAAGAGCCAAAATCCATATAAATTACACAATAATTATGATCTGACAAATAATAATACCTTTATTTTGATAATGACCATTTAAACTGTCAGAAAAATGTGTCCGTTGTCATGTCGCTTTTTGATGACATCACAGAGGGATTCCAGTTTAGAACTCAGCACTACTTCCTGTCATTTTAAACTTCTATTTTTCAAAATTTCTTCCTAAACTGACACTTCACAAATGTAAAACCATGATAAATATTTACCACAGGTGCCCTCCCACTAAACTAAATCCCAAAAAAGAATTTCATGACAACCTGTTGTATTGATTTTAAGAGCTGGAACATTTGTGTTTTTCTCTTTTAGATATTCCTCATGAAAATACAGGAAATATAGAAAAAGCTGACTCTTGCTCCAATCTGACAGTAACATTACAACCAATGTAGGCATTATTTAAAGATAAAACACCTGCACATTATGTAAAGCTACAAAAAACTTTAAAAAGTAGAAGTATGGAGTATGGAGAAGTAACTCAACCTGAATAAACCTTTTTGTTGGAGGGTCTGATACCTGCTTGTAATAGTATAAAGCAAGTGTATTCAAACTTTTGTCTTCAACATTTGATGATGTAGCGTGAAAGTTAAGGAGTAATAATGTATAGAAAAAGGAAATGGATTTTCTAAGCAAAGATATATCTAATCTCTAAGAAAAAAACGTATTTTCTTGTTGGAAAAGGAGTGGGATGAAGTGTGATATGCTCCCTTTCTGGCCTTGTGTTTGTTGTATATAATTAAGTAATATAATAATATAATAAGTAATAAAATCATGTAGTTTTAGTAAATTTTTTGAATATAGAAAAATATATTAGATGAAGACAAGTTTGTTATTTTACGTTTGGGAGCAGGACCACACCTCACCCTCTGGCAGCCAGCCTAAGCCTCTGGGCCACTCTCCTTCATGGTCTTCGTGCCCCTCCTCCTCCCTGTATTTAAATATTCTGTGCCTGATCTTCAGGTGCGGGGGGTACGAGGCCCCATCCAAATCCTGCATTCTATTGTCACATTTTTATTCATTGCCTTAATGTTTTGGCATTCATCCTGAGGTTGTGTTCCTTGCTAGTGAATGTGAGTCATTACTTTAACAGGAATGTTCCACAACATGGCATTAAACATATCTATCTCCATGGAGACAAGGGGATGCCTCCAGGTCAAGTTACAGGTCAGATCTGTGGCGAGGCAAGCCCGCTCACAGTAACAATATGTAAGAACTAGGTATTTTTATGAATAAAAACACAAGTAATGGAATATATGCAAGATAATTAAGTTTAATGCCATACTGTGGAGCATTTCAGGCAAAGCAGCGACATGTCCATGAGATCAAACTGATTCAAATGTCTCATATGACTTCTAGTTCCTATTTGGTGCCCTTCTAAGATGGAGAGATAATTCAATAAAAGTTTAAAAGGGAAAAAAGCATAAAAAGAAATTTGAAAAAAGTATAAACCTGCTAAAGTATCAACACAAACATCACCATAGCAACAGAACAATGGCTCAAACAAGGTCAAAGGTCAGAAACGAGATTTGGGAAGCAAATAAACACAAACAGCTGCTTTGATTAGCTTTCATTTTAGCCTATGCTGTTCTCAATTGTGTCACATATAAATTCCTTTTGTGGTTTGTTCACATCACAATGTTTCCACTTCTGCTTCTATTTTTTGGAAGGAAAGGGAACTGCCTGTAAATAGAACAGATTTATGTTGTACCTGAATTTATGGAAGTTGTCGTCTTGTTTTGTCCAGGTCTGAGAATAACTTTTCACCACTTTGGAGATAATTTCCCTGTGAAAGACACAAAAATAACATGATGTAGTTTGAGAATCAACTTGCAAAGACGCCAGAATAAACTCAAAGTAAAGTATTTAGCATTTTTACGCTTTTATTTTAGCAACTGACACCCTGACAGATCATAGCTAACATAATGAATGTAATTTGAGTGCAGAAATGATCAGGTCAGTGATAATTTATAAAAATGCAGGAAGGAAAATTCGGTGTTGCAATCTGTTAATAAAAACAAAGTGTTTTCTGCAGCTTTGAAGGAAATGGGATTCATCAAACCTGACCTTGTGAAACTAATTGCTCCTTTGGGTATATTTTGCTTGGGAAAACAATGATCCAGCGTAATTATTGGCTTGATTAAGTCTCAGTTTTGTCTCTGCTAAGTTTTTATTTAGTTTCAAATATATTACGGTGTCAAAAAGTACATTAAAACACCGCAATAATACTGATATCGGAGCTGTTTTGTATCTTTTGAAGCACCTAAACAAGCAATATATGTATAATTTGTCTCTTTAAACGTTGAAACGTACCTGCAACCACTACAGTTGTCAGTCTCGGCGCTATTCTTGTGTGAAGAGGGTCTCCGCGGCTCGATTTTACTGCAAGAGAGAAAGCAAGAGAGAGGTCAGATAAAACGATAATCTCATTACTTGGGCCTGGATCCTGTTCCTGCTTCATGACCGGCCCATTGTTTACATCTGAGCCGAGGGGAAAATGTTATCTGACAGAGCAGCACCAGACATTCAACTCAATGCTTATTTCATTACGCACTCACTTCTGCTTCTTGGCCTCGACTGTACGGCCGAGACATAAAACCAGACGGCTGGGTTTAGTTTAGACCAAAGAAAGAAAGAAAGAAAGCGCCAGCGGTGGAGACAGACATGTTTCCTGTGATGTTCTTCGAGCCGAGTCATTGCCAATTAACACGAACGAGGATTAGATCAAACCGGCACAAATGTAATTATCCGGAGGGAGTTCAGCGATAACAAGATTAGATATAAAAGAGTGATAAAATAATAATGAACTTGATGACAGTATGGAAAGGATGCACCTTGTAACTTTCCGGCTTATATTGCTTTGAATGTATGAATGAATGAATGAATGAATGAATATTGATCTTATCGACTTTGAAACATCCACTCTAACTCTGAGCTGATCTGAAGGTTTGTCAGTGAGAAGTACAAATTTAAGCAACTTACAAAGTGCCTGACATGGTTAACTACTCATTTAACTAAAATGCAGTTAGGACAGGCATGTCCAAACTCAGGCCCGGGGGCCAAATGCGGCCCTCAGACCAATTTTTCTTGGCCCTTAGGCTTCCTGGTGAACTGGCCCACACTGTCCTGAGAAGTATTTACAGCACATTTCAGATTTTCTACTATTCTAACCTAAATAACTAACATTTTGGTGCGAGACAGACCTGATGTTAAGGCACTGAGACTGAATGTAGATGTGGTGGTGCTTAAAACATCAGATAAATGCAGCTTTTTTTAACATTTCACAATTGATTTGTGGCCCTCTGCTTGGTCTATACTTCAATATGTGGCCCTCGATGGAAAAAAGTTTGGACACCCCTGAGTTAGGATAAATATGTGTAAAATTTTGTTAAACTTCTTTACAAAGTTTATCCCAGTTTAGTCATTTTTTATGTTTTTCATTTTACTTCCTGGTTGTAAATGATGATCTTACACTTGGAAATTAAGAAGCAACCACATTGCACACTGGGACAAAACTCATATGTCACAAAATACTCAAGTAAAAGTGAAAAGAGGACATAAAAAATCAATTTGAAGTTAAAAAAAAAAAAGAAGTAGCTGATTAAGTGCCTGTTTTGCAAGTTAATACAGACTGCTGGAGAAACTGTGGTTGCGGAGTAGCCCACAATAACCATTTGTTTTGACACTGTCCTGTTGCTAAGATATACTGGACAGAGATTAACAACGTACAACGAATTGGCTTGTATTTGGGCCTTAAAACTCCTGCCAAGGACATAATCAATGGATACCGTTGGAACGTTCTTTTGGCGGTGGCCGGCGTGGAAGAAGGCCTTCACCAGAGAATGGATGACACAAACTGAGCCAACGATCAAAGACTGGACTGGCATAGTTAAAGACATAATTAGACAAATGGACGGGAAAATGGACGTACTTAATAGAAGAAGAATAGAAGAATTTGCAGGACTGGATGTGCCATAATTTGATTTCTGTGAATGTTTCGTGCCACTTATTTTTTAATCTTATTTATTTAGTGGGACAAATTTAAGCGGGACACATTTGTAGGACTGGATGTGTTGATATTTTAATTCTTTGAATGTTTTGTGTCACTTGGGTTTATCTTATTTATTTATTTACTTTTTATTTTCTTATTTACTCTCAGGTTGGGTTCTATGTGTTGAATGTTTAAACTGATCAAAATTAATTATTACTTAAAGAGTAAAAAAGTAAAAGTTGACAACTGCATGTTGAAAAAAAAGCGTTAAAAAAAATAAGAATTGTCCTGATTTTTGGTCAACAAAGGTCAATTCAAATCAGTTAGACTAGACTTTTATGTGTACATTTTTGTTTACTCAAAGATCGAATTTGAACTCAAAACCTTGAGGCAGAATATCACCATGAACGTGTTCAAAATAACCCCTCAATAATGTAGTGGACTATAAAGTACACACACCTGCTCTCAAATGTAGGGAAGTAAAAGTAAAATGTATGAAAAAGACAAAAGTAAAGTACACCTGCCACTGAACTCTGCTGTTACAGCAAGTTTAATGCCATACTGTGAAACATTCCAGGTAAAGCAATAACAAGACAAAAAGCAGGTGATGGAGTTGTGGCTGTTTAGTATAACATTAAATGAGGGCCTGACTTTGTTTACTTAATGATGTAATCTAGATTAATTCTTGGCAAACTAAAACAGCGCAAATCTTATCAAAATAGTCAAAAATCTTAAAAAATATAATATTTTTTCAAATTTCTTACACACTAACTTTTTATGGAACCATTTCTACCTAATTTGAACAATTAAACATGTTTTTGGTCCCCGCTTTTAAAATTAAGTGCCCTTTTCCACCAATAAGGTCCCATTAACCTTGTTGAACTCCACAAAACTGATTATTTCTGAAGTGTTTGAAGCTAGATTTTGAAGCTAGTTTTGCAACAGTGTCTGAACTTCACGGTGACTTCAATATTAATCATCCTCCTCCTCTCAGGGTGTCATAACTTATCTGGCTCCTGATTTTGTTTGACGTGTTACTAAACTGTGATTAGTTTTATGTGGGATTCCAAATACATTCATCGTCCGTCATCAATAATCTGACAATGACAGCCTGTTACTTTCCCTGCAGCGATCGTGAAAGCAGAGATATCGGAGTTTATTTGCATACATTTGAGTTGCCACGCGTCTGCGCACCACTCCTTGTTCCGAGACAACCTTCAAATGGGTTAATTCCCTGTTTATTCCAAAAAATTCACAATAATTCAAATAAAATGCTTAGAATTTTCTCGAAATTTTGCAAGCTCTCCTGTTTATACTACTTTTAAAAGGGACGGTAGAAGCAGTTAGTAATGATGAAAAATGTGGTATGTTTGTTATGCTAGTAGTATTTAAACGGTAGAAGTATAATAGAGGTTATGCAGAGATATTTCTTTATTTTAAAAATGCTCCTCAACATTCAACTTGAGTGGCAGAATTATAGGCAGCACAACTGATAAAATGTGTTTCTTTGCTTTTCCTTGGCTTAATTTTTGTCCGTGGAGCTTTTGTTTTACTCAAATTAACTTTAAAATGTAAAATGTAAACTGAAAGTAGTTTCCCGTTGCTGCTCCGAATGTGCAGAGCTTAGTTGGAGATTTAGGACACTTCATCTGACGTACAACAATTTATTTTCACATTACTTTGATTCAGAAACATGTTATTTAAGAACAGGAATGCAGTGAGTTCATCTGTGTGTGATCCCTAAGTCTGCATCAGTGATAAATGTGAGCGAAACTGCAGTGGTCCTGTTGTTTATCTGGTTTTCTACAACTGTTTACTTGATTTTCTTCCTTTAGATGTCAGATACAAACTAAATATTTAGCAGAGATGACTCATGGCTCAATGTCCACATGTTTCCACAGCCTTGTTTTGTCACATTTAAAAGACATTTCTGAAAGTAAATCCATAACCTCCCTCATCATCTTTGCCTTAACCTCCAACAGAATCTCAAAACCAGGCGCTTATTCATCTTGCTTTGTACATTTCATGTTTCTGTTCTCCTTCTGTTATTGAAGTGTGCGTTGCAACCTTGGAATTCCCCACACTGTGAGACAAATAATGGTTGAAATTTTGAATCTATCACTATTTTTATTGCTATTTCCTGTTGTATAACTTGTCAAACATTCAAACCTACATTCATTCACAATTATAAAGTCACCTATTACGGGTTTAATTCAACACTGGCCATATTTTCCAGACGTCTACATTCACACTGCAGGTCGAATCTGATTTTTTTTGCCCAAATGTGACCTGGATCTGATTTTCATGACGGTGTAAACAGCCTGAATCTGAGTTTTTTTAATGCGACCCAGAACACTTTCATATGTGGAGCTAAATCTGATTCGAATTTGACATTTTCCAAAGTCTGGACACACAAGTTTACATTAATCTGACTTCTATAGCACTGAAATTAAACAGAAGACACAGTTTTTTTTACACAGGACAAGACAAGATACATTCGCACTGCAGGTCTTGACGTTCAATTCAGACTTTTTTCCTAAATCAGATTTTTTTGGAGAGGCCATTCACAAATAAAATGCGACTCAAATCAGTTTTCATGTGTGAAACCAAACAGCTCTGACGTGTCTGATGTGCAGAAGAAAGCAGAACAAAACCAGGAGTTGTGCTGTTGTCAAATGAGATAGAATACAATACGGAAACATTTGTCAATACTAATACAAGTCATCTTAGTTTATCTTAAATGGGTAAAAGTTGATATTTTATCTTTATCACACTTAACAAAACCAATTCAGTTTGAAACATGACATTTTTTTGCACTTTCTGGCTTCACTGCTGTTGTCTGGAAGGCGTTTTGAAGGTTAATTCCTGTATTTTCTTGTCTTAAAATGTGTCTCCAGCTTCATTTCAGCGCTATAGAAGTCAGATTAATGTGACCTGTGTGTCCAGACTGCAGTCACTTTGCAAACGATCAGGTTTGAATCAGATTTCGTGACACATTTGAAAGTGGTCTGGGTCGCATTGAGATTGATTGAGAGATTTGTCGTATGATACAGGTCACATTTGGGCAAAAAAATCTGATTTGACCTGCTGTGTGAACGTAAAAAAGCTTCAAACATCTGCAGACAACAACAGTGAAACAAGAAAGAGCAAAAAAAAGTCAAGTTTCAAACAGTTTTGTAAAGTTTTGTATTTAAATGTGAAGATAAAACATCAACTTTCACCGATTTCAGACAAAAAATAAAGATGACTATCAGATTTCACACAAGAAATCTGAATTGAGTCACATTTTATTTGCAAAATGTCTCTCTAAAAAAGAATCTGATTTGGGAAATAATCTCAAGACTTTCAGTGTGAACGCAGCTCAAAAGTGAGTCTCTGGTAGAAACATTACAACACGTTTGTGCAGTAAATGGTTAAAGCTGTACTGTTAATAATAATACACTTCCACAATGAGCGTCCAGACTTTTTCCACTGTTCCATCAAACTATAATGGTTCACAAAGCTTTTTATACATTAAAAGAGTTCATTACTTCATAACTAACCTGCAACTGCTTTCTATAAAATGACACAACGTTGGTCTTTGACAGAATAGTCTGAGCTGTATAGACTTCGTTTTGCTTTGATGAATGAGCAACCACAAACTACAACCCGTCTAGACCTTTGTCACTCTGAAGCGTGCTTTGTGGATAAACTCGTCTCGGTTCTGCTAAAGCTGCGACGTCTGCCTTCCTGCTTTCAAATCAGACGAGCACAGATAAACAAACGGTGATTTAAAAGTACATTTCACTCAAAGAACAAATGATTCTCTCCTGCAGATGACAAGATTATTCGGTTTATGGTGCCGAAAATGAAATCTGCACATGTCCAAAGTACATCTAACATGCTATATATTCATATTTTAAGCTTTAAACAAGTATATTTTAAGTTAAAGTGTGTATGACAGGTTTTTATGATGTTCTAATTTTGACCTTATTTAGTGTATTAAAACCGCTTGTAAATATAAATTATAGTTTTACACCAATCAGGAAGCTGTTTGTGGAGAAAAAGTTGAAAAACCTGTTAAAAAATAACAGGACGTAAACAAATTGATAACATTTACACAAAATAAACTACTTTTTTGACCCTTTAAACATTCATTCAACAAAATAAAGGTGTTCACATGTATTTTTCTTTGTCAATAAAAAAAAAAGTGATATTAGAGATCTTTTGGCCCATGGTTTCTTGATAATATCCCATCATTTACTACCAGGAAAACACCAAAAAAATTGCTAAACTGGGGTACAATTTGTAAGGATTTTAGCAGAATTTGAAAGATATTTATCTTAACTGTATTTTAGTTAAATGAATGAGCCAACCTGTTAGAGGCACTTTAAATATGAGCCCAACATTTAACTGCAAATAAACCCGAGCACTTTAAAATTTTTGATGGTCACAGGCCTGGATATCACCACTGATTTGTAAATAAAATTGAGGATTTCGTTCAATAATCATGAAAAAAATTTTATTGTAATGTTTTTTCTCAAATGAATCGTAAAACAAATATTCTACATCAATCCTGACATCCATATTCACATAAGATGACTTCATTGGCTCAATAGAGACAACATTTTCAGGCTTAATAAACAACTTAATTAAGATTAGAGTAAGGAATTAGGGTTAGCGCAATAGTGAGTTACTAAGCCTGAATCATTCTTAATAAACTATTTGTTCATTATAAATCCAGTCTTTTTTCATAACCCAAAGATTAAATGAATGAATATTATGGACTTTTGTTTTTTGGTACAACAATTTCTGGTAAATTCTCAACAAAACATCTTCATAGCGATAATAAGCTATCTATTTTCCATAGTTTTATCTGCTGTGTGGGAGTTTCAGCTTCCTGTTTATAAGCGCCCCACTTTTCAAGCATTTCACCAAAACGTGACACTTTGTTTTGAACATTTTGTTAATTGCTATGGCAACGGTGCTGATACAAACATCTCCACTCATCTTTATGCGGTGTATTTGCTACTACTTGTCTGGTTTGAGCATTAGTCAGGTCTCTGCGGTTTCAGATTTCACCTTCAAAGTAAGTCCTAAAGCAGTCGGTCTAATGAGATTTTGTTTGTCTTCTCCTTGCTTGAACTTGTTTTGTGAAATTTATGTAAGTCACTGGTGGGTACAGGAAAAGTGAACAATAAAAAAAAAAAATCTAATATCTAATCCAAATGTGGTCCTGGTATTGTGCAAGATACTGAAGATTTCACAATGCCCCCCAATAAAACAAGTAAATGAAATCAAAACTATGAATCATCACCTCCAAAATTGTTTTCATAAGTTGCGTTTATCATGTAATTCATTAAAGTTTTGCTTGAATCTGTCATAGTGAACTTGAGCTTTGAGGTTTCAGAATTAAAATTATATTAAATTTCTTGTATTCATCCTCAAACATCCTTTTCTATATTTATTAAATATAATAAAGCTGTAATTTCACCAAGTAAACCCCCGTGAAAATAAAATAAACATAAAATATGACCCTCACAACTTCTTTTGAGTAGCATTATGTTTCACTTCACTGTTTCACTACCGATTTGCTACTTAAACAAATAAATTAACCAAACTAACATTCACATACTGTAACAGGCTGATACCTGAACACAACATTTATTTTGTTCTTGATGAAATATGAACAATAGTTTCAATGGCTGTGTGTTACTTCAGGGCAAATCAGAGCTGTATTTCCTTATAAACTATAATTGAAAAAATTGTTACCGTTGTCATTTTCTACTTCCATGCAGAAAAAGAATGTATATAGCCTCGCTTAAAATAACTTGAGTTTATCATTTAAATCAGGATTTGAATAGTTTTGACTTGATTAGATTTAATCGCTGATGTGATGCAGACTGTTTTACTGGTTTCAGGGAATTTCTGACGGATCATGCGATTATTTAGCTTAAAAAACACAAATTTGCCAAAGGGTTAAGTAGAATTATCTTAACCCACTGGCAGATAATTTGACTTGAAGTGAGAAGTAATGTACTGAAAGCAGTCAGAAACCATTTCAAATAGTCTACTTCCATCAAATAAATAGCCATAACAATAGTCAAAATGTCCGAAATCAAGATATTCTTATTTATTTTTGCAGACCGCTCCACCCAGACACATTGTAATCTGAAAGAATGGTTTTCAGTGTCATGTTCTGCTGATCCAAGTCTTACTCCATATCAACATAAAACAGTAAACCATGTACAGTATTGTGTAAACATGAAAATATACGTTAAACCAGGTCACAGTGTGTTCCCACAGTCACCTACAACAATAACATACCATTACTGCATTCATTTACACCCAAAACACAAAACATGACCCCTCGGGCTAACTCTACTGACACTTCAGGAGGAGGCGTTGTACCATAGAAGTGTTAGTAGTTGAAGTAAAAGTAGATATATGATTAATTGCAGTAGTTGTGGCTGTAGCACTACTGATAGCTGTACTTGAAGTTTTGTTATCAGAAACACAATCAGAATGACTTTTATTCATCCCTCGTAACAGACAAGCGTAAGAAATCAAATTCTCAAATTAAACATCCGTATCACAGTGAGAATAAAATACAATGGATCTGTCATTTTAAGGCAAGACACAACAGGAAAACCCTTTGTTTGGGGTCAGTTTATATCAGCATTCATGTCCGATCTGCTCCTGAAGATGTTTTTTATGATTTAATTTAATCCACTTTATCCAAAGATTTTGCATTTTTCTCTCACTGAGACATAAAGATCAGCCTTAAAGTAGCTCCTACACACAACAATCTCTACAATCTTCTACTAATCAAGATTTTGACGGAACGTACAGAAGTATTTGTTGATATCTAATTCTAAAACTGATTTGTTAACGTTTAAAATCTAAAATATTTGGCTAAATTCAAACTTTAAGGTAAATTTTCAGATCTAGTTTACTAAAAAACTAAGTAAGATATTTAAAAAAAACTCTCTGTACATTTTTATAATTAATATGTGAAATTTAAATTTCCATTCTGTCAATTTTTCAAGTTGAAATGTACCAAACAGGAAAACATGTGGCCATTTTTACAGATAAAATGCCTTATTTTTATATGACACATGACATGATTAAAAACTTTTTTTTCTTACATTTATGTGAGTAAATTACAGATGAAGTTTCAAATTGAAATCTTTAAATTTAACATTTTTTCCCATTCACCTGCAGTGTCTCACCTTAACAGCTAATCCCCTAAAAAAGGAATACATTTACATTTAACATACGCTAACAACATATTTACACATTCCTGTACAGTTTTGAATTGGAGAATTTTGAGTTTTTGTACTGTTCTACATTTAATAGGGCTGATAATAGTGGTAAAAGTAGTCAGGGTTAGTACAAGAAAGTAAAAGTGGTTATAATTGTATGTTATCATTGTCAGTAGCATAATAACTGTATTTGGTGATTAGGAGTTGTAGTATCAGTAGAGGAGAGCACTGTGTTCCACATTTCTGAGATATTTCTTTTTCGGCTCTTTATGCACTTACAGCCTTGTTTTGTCGAGTTTAAAAGACATTTGTGAAAGTAAAACCATAAACCTTACCCTCACCCTGACCCTAAACTTCAACAGAATCTCAAACCAGGCCCATGTGTGTCTTAATTTTTCTATTTTATGTTTTTATTTTCCTGCTGTTCTTAAGGTTCTCTTATCTTTATCTTAGTCATAACCTACAATGACCTGCAATGAGAGCCTAAACATATAACATTAAAGTACAAACCTCACTCATAACATCATTACACAAACATGAGAACATAGAACTGACCCATCAATAGAATTAAATGTAAATGGAAGCTAGTATTAGTAGAAAGATATTATGTCAATCCAACAGAAATGTGTTAAAACGTGTCTTTAAACATATAAATTGACGTTTAAAGTGCATACGACAGATTCTCGTGTTTTTGTAATTATGACTTAGTTTGGTGGGATAATTTGTGTGTTAAATATTTATCATTGTTTGACATCTGTGAAGTTGCAGTTTGTGAAGATTTATTTTTTTAATACAAGTTTAAAAAACTTGTATTTTTATTATTATTATTTATTTATTATTATTATTATTACTTATTATTATTTTTATTATTATTTCACTTATTATTATTATTATTTTTTATTTTTTTTTTTTTTTTAATACAAGTTTAAGGGCGGTCTTGCGAGAGATCTGGGCGGCAGTCGGCGGGGGCCTCGAATGCGACCAGATCTCGGACACAGAAACTAGCTCTGGGGACATGGAATGTCACCTCGCTGGGGGGAAGGAGCCTGAGCTTGTGCGGGAGGTTGGCGTTTCCGACTAGATATAGTCGGCCTCACCTCCACGCACAGCCTGGGCTCTGGAACCCGTCTCTCTCGAGAGGCTGGACGCTCCATTTCTCTGGCGTTGCCCTTGAGGAGAGGCGGCGGGCTGGTGTGGGCTTGCTCATAGCCCCACAGCTCAGCCGCCCACGTGTTGGAGTTTACCCCGGTGAGCAGAGGGTCGCGTCCCTCCGCCGGGTGGGGACAGGTCTCTCACCCGTTGTGTCGGCCTATGGGCGAGCAAGCGGTGCAGAGTACCCGGCCTTCTTGGAGTCTCTGGGAGGTGTACTGGACAGTGCACGCCGGGGACTCGTTGTTCTACTGGGGACTTCAGCGCCCACGTGGGCAGCGACAGTGACACCTGGAGAGGGGTGTCGGGAGGCGGCTCTGATCTGAACCCGGCGGTGTTCAGTTATTGGACTTCTGTGCTGGTCACAGCTTGTCCATAGCGAACACCATGTTCAAGCACAAGGGTGTCCATCAGTGCACGCGGCACCAGGACACCCTAGGCGGCGTCGATGATCGACTTTGTTGTCGTGTCATCTGACCTTCGGCCGTGTCTTGGACACTCGGGTGAAGAAGAGAGGCGGAGCTGTCAACCGACCACCACCTGGTGGTGAGTTGGATCGCTGGCGGGGAGGAAGCGGACAGACTCGGCAGGCCCAAGCGTGATCGTGAGGGTCTGCTGGGAACGTCTGGCAGAGCCCTCTGTCGGCAGGGTCTTCAACTCACACCTCCGGAGAACTTCTCCCAGATCCCGGGGAGGTTGGAGACATTGAGTCGAGTGGACCATGTTCTCCACCTCCATTGTCGATCTTGGCTCGTAGCTGTGGTCGCAAGGTCTCTGGTGCCTGTCGCGGCAATCCCCAAACCCGGTGGTGGACACCAGGAGTAAGGGGATGCCGTCAGGCTGAAGAAGGAGTCCTATCGGGCTTTGCTGGCTCGTGGGACTCCTGGAAGCAGCTGACAGGTACCCGGCAGGCCAAGCGTACTGCAGCCGGGCTGTCGCAGAGAGCAAAAAACTCGGGATTGGGAGGAGTTCGGGAGGCCATGGAGGAGGACTATCGGTCGGCCTCAAGAAATTCCTGGCAAACCATCCGGCGCCTCCAGGAGGGGAAGCAGTGCTTCACCAACACCGTTCACGGTGCGGGTGGAGAGCTGTTGACCTCGACTGGGGATGTTGTCGGAAGGTGGAAGGAATACTTTGAGGATCTCTCTCAATCCCACTGTCACGTCTTCCGAGGAGGAAGCAGAGGCTGAGATCTTGGAGGCGGACTCGTCCATCACCCTGGCTGAAGTCACTGAGGTGGTTGGCAAGCTCCTTGGTGGCAAGGCTCGAGAGTGGATGATGAGATCCGCCCTGAGTATCTTAAGTCTCTGGATGTTGTGGGACTGTCTTGGTTGACACGTCTCTGCAACATCGCGTGGCGGTCGGGACGGCTACCTCTGGACTGGCAGACCGGGGTGGTGGTCCCTCTGTATAAGAAGGGGACCGGAGGGTGTGTTCCAACCACAGGGGGATCACACTCCTCAGCCTCCCCGGTAAGGTCTATTCAGGGACTGGAGAGGAGAATCCGACCGATAGTCGAACCTCGGATTCAGGAGGAGCAGTGTGGTTTCGTCCCTGGTGCGTGGAACACTGGACCAGCTCTATACTCTCCATCGGGTGCTCGAGGGTTCATGGGAGTTTGCCCAACCAGTCCACATGTGCTTTGTGGATCTGGAGAGGCACCGACCGTGTGCCCCGAGGTGCCTTGTGGGGTGCTCGGGAGTATGGGGTCCGGGGCCCTTTGTTAAGGGCTGTCCGGTCCTTATGCGACGGAGCAGGAAACTGCGTTCGCATTGCCGGCAGTAAGTCAGACCTGTTCCCAGTGCATGTTGGACTCCGCCAGGGCTGCCCTTTGTCACCGGTTCTGTTCATAATTTTTATGGACAGAATTTCTAGGCGCAGTCAGGGCGTGGAGGGTGTCCGGTTTGGGAGCCACAGGATCTCATCTCTGCTGTTTGCGGATGATGTCGTTCTGATGGCTTCCTCAAATCAGGACCTGCAACATGCACTGGGACGGTTTGCAGCCGAGTGTGAAGCGGCTGGGATGAGGATCAGCACCTCCAAATCCGAGGCCATGGTTCTCGACCGGAAAAAGGTGGCTTGCCCTCTCCGGGTGGGTGGGGAGTCCTTGCCTCAAGTGGAGGAGTTTAAGTATCTCGGGGTCTTGTTCACGAGTGAGGGAAGGATGGAGCGTGAGATTGACAGGCGGATCGGTGCAGCGTCTGCAGTGATGCGGGCGTTGTATCGAACCGTTGTGGTGAAGAGAGAGCTGAGTCGAAAGACGAAGCTCTCGATTTACCGGTCAATCTACGTTCCGACCCTCACCTATGGTCATGAGCTTTGGGTAATGACCGAAAGGACAAGATCGCGGATACAAGCGGTCGAAATGAGCTTCCTCCGCTGGGTGGCTGGG
Organism: Rhinogobius similis; assembly: GCA_019453435.1. NCBI lineage: Eukaryota > Metazoa > Chordata > Actinopteri > Gobiiformes > Gobiidae > Rhinogobius > Rhinogobius similis. Next base: position 14,613,184 of record CM033631.1, read on the forward strand.
CGCTCCCTTAGAGATAGGGTGAGGAGCTCAGTCACACGGGGGGAGCTCAGAGTAGAGCCGCTGCTCCTCCACGTCGAGAGGAGCCAGCTGAGGTGGCTCGGGCATCTGTTCCGGATGCCTCCTGGACGCTTCCTCGGGAGGTGTTCTGGGCATGTCCCACCGGGCGGCCTGGGAAGACCCAGGACACGCTGGAGGGACTATGTCTCTCGGCTGGCCTGGGAACGCCTCGATCCCCCCGGAGGAGCTGGAGGAAGTGTCTGGGGTGAAGGAAGTCTGGGAGTCCCTGCTTAGACTGCTGCCCCCGCGACCCGGCCCCGGATAAGCGGAAGAAGATGGATGGATGGATGGATGGATACAAGTTTAAAATGACAGGAAGTAGAGCTGAGTTCAAAAACGGAACCGATCTGTGATGTCATCATTATGCGACGCACCATTGAAAACACAGGGACAACTTACAGATAATTTACACATTCTTCTGACAGTTTAAACCATCAGTCAAAAAAATAAAGGCGTCACCAGGTTTTATTTATTGTCAATTCTTAACTATTGTGTAAATAATTTGGATTTTGGCCCTTGTTTACAGTATGGTTGCTGGGTAACATCTGTGGAATTACCTCTACTTATGTCAAAACAGGAAGTGACATTATAAACTTACAAAACTGGGTACAAACGTTTTGAAAAATCTTAAATATAATCGTGTTCACAATGTTTTAGTGAAATCTGTCTAGTCGAACTTGTCATGTGCACTTTAATCGCCAGATAAAATGTGAAATGTTAGTAAAAATTAAACACAAAACTGCAAAAACATGCACCTTTTACCTTTGGTCAATAGAACAGAACATTTTTTTCTTTTTTTGGCATTTTTTACTACATAATATTCAAATTTTACATCCACAATATAATATAAATGTCGATATATTGTCCCCTTCTTGTTTCTGCAGTGTTAAATGTAATTGTATAATTGTAGATATTGACATTACAGTACAAGCAGTAACAGTTGCAGTACATGTAGTAGTAGTAGTAGTAGTATTTACCTGTCGTTGTACGTGTACCAGATGAGCGTGGTGAGCAGGCTCAGCAGGAGGAAGAGTGTCAGAATCAAAGAAAACAGAGATCTGAGCTGTCCCACCATGCCTCCCCTGTGCTCCCCCTTCCTCACCTCCTGCTTGCCCCCCTCGCTCCCCCTCTGCCTGTGCCCCTGCCCCGCTACGCTACTGTCCCGTTAGCTTTTACAACAACCCCTGTGGAAACAAACTGTTAAATCTGTACCCTCACCCCTGTCCTCCCCCTCCTCCTCACTCGCTTCCTGTCTCACTTTCTTTCTCAGGCTTTTGATTTCACTCTGGTTTGGGCAAGCACAGCCTTCAAGTTTCTTCTCGTTCTCTTCGCGGTTTGAAATGTTTCAGTCCAGGTTTGGGTGCCAAGTTGAATCCACAAAAAGCCGGTCTTGAAAGCGGTCCATCCTCCTCAGCTATGTGGGGCAAACTGACCATTCCTGCCCCTCATTCCTGCCCCTCTTACTTCGTGGGCTTCTACAGGCTTATCTGAGACTCTCCGCCCCCAAAGTTTCTTTCTATGAGCTCTGCGCTGGTGACCCCTCCCACAGTGGCCATCCCCCGCCGAAGCCCCCTCCTTTTCCCCCCCTGAACTTAAAGCAGGCAGTAACATGAGCGGCCAGTCCTGAATTAGACGAGAACGTGATGTGAAAGTGAACACGTCCAACAGAAAACAGAGAAAAGTATTTATTTAACAAATGGGTGTTTTGGGGCAGAAATCTGTCGGTGGTTTCATGTAGTGCTGGGAAAGTTAGCAAGTAGTAGAAGTTGTAGAGGATGTAGCAGAAGTAGCTGTAGTATAGAAGTAGTAGTAGTAGAAGTGGTAGTAGTGGTGATGGTAGTAGTAGTAGTAGTAGTAGTAGTAGTAGTAGTAACCATAGTAGTAGTAGTTGTAATAGTGAAGTAATACTAGCAGTTGCAGTAGAGTAGCACTATAGTAATAGTAGTAGTGGTAGTAGAAGTAGTAGTAGATGCAGTAGAAGTAGCTGTAGTAGTAGAAGTAGTAGTAGTAGTAGTAGTAGTAGTAGTAGTAGTAGTAGTAGTAGTAGTAGTAGTAACCATAGCAGTAGTAGTTGTAATAGTGAAGTAATAGCAGCAGTTGCAGTAGAGTAGCACTATAGTAATAGTAGTAGTGGTAGTAGAAGTAGTAGTAGATGCAGTAGAAGTAGCTGTAGTAGTAGAAGTAGTAGTAGTAGTAGTAGTGGTAGTATTAGTAGTAGTAGAAAAGTAGAAGTAGTAGTACTAAAAGTAGTAGAAGTAGTATTTGCAGCAGAAGTTGCAGTAAATGTAGTAGATTTAGTAGAAGTAGTAGAAGTATAGGAGATGTAGTTGTAGTAGTAGCTGCAGTAGTGGTAGTTGCAATAGAAGTAGCTGCTGTAGTTGGATTTGAAGTAGTAATAGTTGTAGAACAGTAATTACAGTAGTAGTAGTTTCCACAAAGTAGAAGTATTAGTAGTTGTAGAAGTAGAAATAATAGTAGTAATAGTTGTAGCAGTAGTATTAGGAAAATTAAAGTATCAATCCAACTATAGTGACAGAGAAATAGTCGTGTAGCAGCAGCTGCAGCATTTTATTTAATTTTGTGTTTCGTGACTTTCACTGTTTCTCAAGTTCTAGTGTAATTTTCCAGAGATTTCCAAGACAAAAGTTTACATTTTCAAAAGGTGCTGTTCTGTAACAATTTCTTTTATAATTGATTGACTATTTAGTATTTGTAATGTATTTGTAGTAAACTGGGGTACCTAATTTTCAAATAAGGAAGAAGATAAACTTTTCTGACTCGTTCCTTCCTCTCACAAACCTTTTCGGGCATCACTGGTTTTTACAAATATTGATTTTTTTGTCCATCATCACAGCTTTAGAACAGACATTTCATAGAAAAGATAAAATGCTTAATAATTAGATGAAGACAGCGTGTACAGGGCTGATATTTTCACTTTCTGAGGAGAAAAACAAAATGTACAAATAATAACAAATAAAGTTGGGTACAAAAAAAACTGTATTTATTTATTCATTTTTATCTATTACATTTTGTTCATCATAAACTGCAATATAAATCTAAAATGCCCTAATAATAGAAATGGCCAAGTGATTTCCTCTTTTAAAACTACAGAAGTGAGAAACTCTGCTTCTTCATAGTGGAATTTTACCGTAACTGATTTTCATATATTATATGTTTTTACTGATGAAAAAAATGTCCGCGGGACTTTTTTTTTTTAAACCATGTATGACATTTTATTTTAATTTTATAATGGCAACATAAATACATGCCTCAAATGGCGACATACAGGATTACTCAACCATCTAAATAAAACTCTGAGCAAACTAATGATGAGGAAACACTGCTGTAACACAATAAAAGGATCATCAAAGTTCATGCGACACATGTCATCGTCCTCTTTAAAGTGACTCTGTGTAACCTTCTGTGGTGGAAAGTCACCCGCATGATTCCATGAAAACAACCAGTCAAAACCGTATTTCTGAACATTCTTCATGGAGATAGTTTCATTCCATACTGTGGACTATTATTCGACTCATTCCAGAAGTTGTCGTGGGACAGACTAAATCAGTTCTACACGGACTACAAAGCTGTTTTCAGGACGCCCAGGAAATCTGTGCATTGCTGATTTGTTGTTGCACGTCTATATTAAAGATTTTACACAAATCAATCTACTTTATATAATATTTTAGCAACAAGACTTTTTCCTCGTTCACCACTTGCAGAAAAAGGTGAATAACATCACAGAGGGATTAGGTGCGTTTGTGTTTTATTGCGCCTCGTCCGGTCAGCAGTAAAGACCAACAGCCACTTCCTAAATGGTCGACATCAAACTTGACTAAACAGTCAACTGGCAATTTAATAAAGATAATTATGAGCATTGAAAGCAAGGTGTTTGAGCCACAGAAAAGGGTAGCAGGAAAAAAAAACCAAAAAACAAAGAAAAAAAACAGACTGTTTAATGCTTAAGTGAAAAAGGATCAAACTATATTGTCCACTTAAAGGGCCCATGACAGGTTGGACCACTTATTTACCTAAAATACAGTTAAGATAAATATATTTCAAGTTTTGCTAAAATTCTTTACAAATGTTATCCCGGTTTAGCAGTTTTATAAGTTTTAATTTCACTTCCTGGTTGTAAATAATGACATCACACTAGGAAATTACCATAGCAACCACACTGTAAACTGGGCTAAAACTCATCTAATGTCATCAATTCTTTTACCCGACAAATAAAAAATATATTTGAACTTATTTATTTAGTTGAATTGATGTTTAAATGGTCAAAAAAGTAGTTTATTTTGTGTAAATCATGTATAAAGTTTGTCTCCCCAGTGTGATGTCATCGGTTTGTTTACTTGCTGTAATTTTCAACAACGTTTCTCCACAAACAGCGACCTGATTGGTATAAAACTATTTTATATATATTTACAACAATTTTTAATACACTGAATAAAGTCAAAATTAGAAAATCATAAAAACCTGTCATACGCACCTTTTGCCGCGATATCATGCACACAATAACCACCATTTGTTCAACACGCACAAAGATTTCACGAGGATTTAACTCAGAGCAAGTCGGGATAAAGTCGGACACAAACCTTCCCGAGGTGCACCGCGTTCCCATTAACGTTGATCGGCACCAATCGGATCTGCTCCGGTCTTCCCTATCCCGAATGTGCCTGGTCTGTTTAAGAATTCAGCACTACTTCCTGTCATTTTTCAAACTGCAACTTCACGGATGTAAAAGTTATGTTAAATATTTACCACAGGTGCTATCCAACAAACTAAGTCGTAATTACAAAAATGAGAAGTAACCGTACTTATTTATTAAAAACATATATACATGTTGGATATGTTCAGGTGAAGTTCATGTGTATCACTCCTTCTTCTTTGCTGTATTCACTTTATCAGCTGCATATGTGTTTCGGAGCCATATTGGAGGATGTTATGAAGGCTAAGGACAGGAAGTCTTCTCCCAGCGGGGAACAGCAGCAGCCCACGTTGACGAGAGAAACACGCAGAAAACCGGGATAGAATACACAACTGGAACTCGTACGCCGAGCCACACCTTGCCCCGCTGCAGGGCTCCTCTGTAATTTAAGTTTCATTGTGGAAAACGGCATACGGAGTCCCTCTAAACCAGGATAATGATGCCCATGAAGACGCGCTGAGTAAGCCAAACTCGGCCACACGGCGACCGCAAACCGATTCATAAGCGGCCCGTCAGAGCCCTGGACATCAGCAGCAACCCATGGACTTCAAAGGCCAAACAATAATGTGAAAAACTAATTGTGGGCTTTGCATTAAAATAAGAGAGGGACAATTGATTTTTATTCTGGGGGAAGGAAAACTCTTGACCACGAGGGCCTATTTGACCCAAAACGCCTGACTAAAATGGCCCCATTTCAAACTAATTCTGTTCTTGTACCCTTTGCAGACCAAACCGTTGTCTGGACTCTTTGTGAAGCTGAGACTCTGTAGTTTTGGCCTTTCATGTCTGATTTACTCTAGTTATAAGTGGAATCAAGCTCTGCTCAGAGGAACATTAGATTTTCAATTCCACCTTGATTTTCTTTGTTAAATATAAGGAGGATTAAAGCTGGTGTCTGGAGTGGACTGATTGACACTAGATTGAGCATTTGTTGGGTTTTGATGAGACTAATAAAGTTTTTTTGTTTTTTTTTTTAAGCCATAGAAGTTATAAAGAGAAGTTACTATGGGTTTTTGAATAGGCCAAAGTATGTGTATTCACTATTCTATTACTTCTTAAAATGTACTTAAAGGGCCTGTGCCTGATTTTTCTGTTTTGAAACAGGAAAAATGTTTTACTATATTTATGGGGTGCTGCAGGAAGAAGCAGTATATTAGCTTTACTGGTGAAGGTCCGTGACACTCTGGGCTCAGAGACTCGTGAAAAGTGCTCATAAACGCATCACGGTGAATATTTATAATGTTGGGACTGCATTAGGAAAGTGAGTGATACATGAGACTGAAGTAAAGACTTCTGTTCTTCAAAACAGTAAAAATCAGGAACAGCACCTTTAAAGGTGCACTATAGGGCTGCAACCAACAATTATTTTGCTTATTGATTTTTCTAGCAATTATTTGATTAGTTGTTTGGATTGCAAATAGCCTGTGTATATTAGATTTGTACTCAGTTTGAACAAGATAAAGCTTAAATCATACCGCTTGAGGACGTCCTGAAGAAATATACAGAAGAAAAGTATTTTGATCAAAATAAATAAACTTGCATGTTTCCTGTGTCATTTTGATGTCATTCTTTAATCGTGTGAGTTATAAAACCTCTTCTCTCAGCACACACCAGATAACAGTTATTCAGTTACTACATTTGCTGACGATTATCTCAATAATCGGTTAGTTGCAATTAATTGTGCAATTAATCCCTAGTGCAATATGCGACTTCTCACTGTTTAGATTTGATTGCTTTGCCTGGAAGGTTCCACAGGATGGCATTAAACTTATCTTGTTTGCATTTATTTATTACAGGTGCATATATTGCTATAAAATTTATACTTGGGGGCCCAGGCTTGATTGTTATATTTTGGCCAAGACCATTTTATGCTCCAGGTAGATTCTGGTCCCGTGCGGTTTGTTCCTGAGTTAAGTTTGGTAAATTGCTGTAATCAAGATTATAGTAATGGCAATGCTGTCAGAACTGAACCTGAACAGACATCAGCCGCTCACATGAGATTGTGTGTGTAGTTCACACACGTTCACACACCAGTGCACTCAAGTGCACAGAAGGTAAATAAGTTATAAATGTTAGTAGACCAATTATCTGTTTTGAACATACATATCCATTTGATCTCCATAGAATAATAGATTAGACACAGGTATCCACATCCTTTGTCTTAATGTTGCTAGTGTGGTAGTTGTTTCTCTGTATCTTTTTTGCTTTTCTATTTTTATGTTTTATTTGTACGTTGCTCAAGGATTTAACAACTAGGTTTGGTCAGACAAAGAGTATTTCACAGGAGCATTTCACACTTTTATATCTTGACCTCAAATGTTTAACTGTAGTGAGTGTGTGTGTTTGTGTTTGTGTAGATTCTTTTAAAAAATTTTAACTCTGAAAAACATGTTTGAGTTGTTTTAAGTCTAAATTTCAGTATTTTTGTTATTAATTAATTAATTAATTAATTAATTAATTAGTACATTTTTTAATATTGTTAATAGCCTTTAAATATGCTTAAGTTATTTCTCATATAAACTCTTTTTGAACAAACTTAAGTACACGTGGTGTTGGACATCTGTCCTTCAGAACGGTTTCAAGTGCCTGTACATTATTATCGACCTATTCAAGTGACACAAAAGAGGCTTTATTATTATTCAGCAGAGCTCATATCGGACAATGCGCAGCGGCAACACACAAACAAACAAACAAACAAAAAAACCCACTTTGGGACCCACGGGGATCTGCATGGACAGACAGTGGCACTCAAGACCGGGTAGGAGCGGTCAGAGAAGCTTCAGAGCGGTGGTCGCTGCAGTGGTCTCTCTTCAGCACACGCTGTTTTAATCACACCTGCTGCTCAACAGTGTATAACATCGTGGGGCTTTGGAGCTGTTTTATTGTCCTGTATATGAGTCCCTCTCGTTCTTTGACTCCGCTTTGAAGTGTTGGCTTCTTTCTTTGCCTGGATGTGCCATGGATGCAAACATCTCCTGCACTGACGGCCTTTCAAATGCCACAGTTCTCAGTCACTGGTTCAAATGCGTTCACCATATATGGACTTGCACCTCCCCCTCCGGCCTCCAGCGGCCTCTTTCCGCTAGTGTTACCGCTGCGAAAATAGCTAAAGTCTGACCTGGAACCACCCCCTGGTCATAGCGCTGACGCTAGGGGCAAAATATGGCCCACAATGTTTAGGCACCATCCACTGGCTGCACAGCGCTTACACAGGCTAAATATGTGTTTGTGGAGAAATTCAAGTGAAGCTAGCAGTTACAGTGATCGTGTTTAGAGGCAGAAATGCTTAGAATGAGTCTGGTGATGATTTAAGGATTTAAAACAGCAGAAGATTCTCAGATAAGTGACGTTAGTAATCGGAAAAATGTCACACATCGAGGGAGTTCAGCAGGACGCGTTTTTGATGATTGGAAGGAGAGGATTTTCTAACCATCATTACCAGACTAGCGTGAATGAAGCTAAATGCAACTCGAGGTTTGATGACAAAACATTGTTAAAACATTGTTAAAAGCTTTAAAAAAAAAAAGTCACTATCGCAGAATATGTTCCCTTTAAATATTCAGTGTTTGTAATGTATGTAATGTAAATGTAAAATTTTCTGTACAAAATTTGACAACAAAGATTTAAGAATCCAAGATCCACTACTTGGATTAATTTCTAATGCTTTGCAATGCTAAATTCACAACAAATTGTATACTGAATTTAAACTGTTGAATATGAGGGCATAAAAATATGCATTGAAGGTCCATATTTCATTTTTAATCAGACACATAATGAAAATACCATATACACCACAATTCAGCCATTGAAATTCAAAATAGAAACGTGAAACAGATTATAGTCCATACTTCTGGCACATACTGTATCTGAAAGTCCACGCATGCAAAGTTGCAGAGTTTTGGGACCAGATGGCATATTTTCAAGTTATGTTTTTATTGATCCCAAATGTACTACATTTTTGCACATACTCACGCTTTAAAATGAGACCCCTGACCTGGAGAGGAGTAATAATAATGCCATACAGTGAAATATTCCAGGCAAAGCAATAACATCTTGATGGAGACCAGCAGAAGGCAGATTCTAAACCAAGAAAGTTCAGGTTTAATGTGTATCTCATCTTGAACTATAACCTTTGCATAACTGTATTTACTTTTATAACTGTGTTTGGACAAGTGTACTACTTATTGTATACTGAGTAAATTGTTGCACAAGGCAAGTTCAGCGGAAATATGTCTCCCAAGTGGTTATAATTCCCCCTTGGATTGCAACGTGATCTGAAACATCTGCCAAACGGTTGACACTGTAAAATGGTCTGGTATTGTTCTCAGGAAAAGAAGAAGTCCAGAGGGATCTAAGAATCACAACAAAACCAGAAGGGACAGAACTGAAGCAAAGAAGTAAATGTTAAGTATGGGTTTCTGGACAACGTTTTGGAAATTGAGACGTTTTGAAAGGAAACCAAGATCATTTTCAATCTAAAACTAGTTTGGGAAGATATTTATTCTCTCTTGTGTAACCGTTAGAGCAGGGGTGTCCAAACTTTTTCCATCGAGGGCCGCATATTGAAATATAGGCCAATCGGAGGGCCACAAATCAATCGTGAAACATTAAAAAAAGCTGCATTTATCTGATGTTTTAAGTGCCACCGCATCTACATTCAGTCTCAGTGCCTTAATATCAAGTCTGTCTCGCATCAAAATGTTAGTTATTTCGGTTAAAATTGTAGAAAATGTTAAATTTACTGTAAAAAGTACTTCTCAGGATAATGTAGGCCAATCACCAGGAAGCCTGAGGGCCAAGAAAAATTAATCTGAGGGCCGCATTTGGCCCCCGGGCCTTAGTTTGGACATGCCTGCGTTAGAGTATTGAAATGTGTGTGTTTACTTCTATGGTTAGTCTTTGTGTTGTTCTGTCCTATTCTTCTCTGACAGCTACCACTCCTGGACGAATGAGGGATTACACAGGCAACTTGGGTGTTATTTTTATTCTTATTTGAGGACAAGTTGTGTTTAGTTTTCCTGTCGACATGTGAATGCAAGTAACAAAAGTTTCACGTGGACAATAGGAAATGATTTGAACATTTGTGCTTCTTGCGTTTTTGTGATCGTTGGTAATTCTAGAACCGAGGGCTGCTCGATTACAGCAATCATGATTATCTGGCGCATAATTGATATCGCAGTTATTTTTGAACAATTACTTCTATATTGTCCAAATTATTCTGCAGAGAAAGTAAAGACCAAATATTTTTTATAAGTAATGTTTTATAAAAGTGCCTTTGCTCCAGGTTTTGAGTGTCAAAAGGAGTGCGGTCATAAATCAAAACAGAAGGCAATTGATTTATTCAGTTTAGTCAGTATTTTACACTGAATAGAGTAATAATTGATTGTATACAGGATTAATTGCACAGCCCGACTAGAACCTGTTCATTTTTTGATGTCTTGTTCTTTTAATAGACAGTTTCTCTTAGTTTAGTAGTAATTTCTCTACATGCTTTTAACAAAAATCTATCTTGGGCTGAGATTCAATCTACTTTCAGTTTACAAAGCCTCATCAAACCTCGGCAGAGCTCTACAGCTCATCCGACGCTTGACCGCTGCAGGAGAAAAGCAGCAAGAGGACAATAGGATAAAGCAACACAAAATGATGAACCTAAAGAGTAAACAATGGCAGGACAAGTTACTATTCCCTTCAGATAATGTGACCGACACCAGCTTGACTCTTCCTTATATTTGACAAAGAAAATCAAGGTGGAGTTGAAACTCTGATATTCCTCTGAGCAGAACCTGTTCATTCTTATAAATAGGACAAAACAGACGTCAGAGGCCAAAACTACAGTCTGAACTTGACAAATAGTCCAGACAATTGTTTGTGTTCCAAAGGGTTCAAGAGCAGCTTTAGTTTGAAATGAGGTTCATTTTAATCAGGCATTTTGGGAAATAGGCCCTCATGGTAAGGGGTTAATAAGAATATATGGTTTTCATGAAATATTTGAGCAATAAATTGAATAAATGCAAGACAGCTACGTTTCCTGCCATGCTGTGGATCAAGCAGGTGGCATACCTTTCACCAGAAAAGTTACATAGTGCACCTTTAAAGTCTAAATGACAGGTTCTCGTGTTTTTTCTAATTATGACTTAGTTTGGCAGAAAAGTGCCTGTGGTAAACGTCTATCATAGTTTTACATTTGTGACGTCGCAGTTTGTGAAGAAAATTGGATAAATAAAAGTGTAAAGTTACAGGAAGTAGTGCTGAGTTCCCTCTGTGATGTCATCAAAATGCGACTTTGCCAATACAGAGACAATTTACACACAACTGACACATTTTTTGACAGTTTAAACAGTCATTCAACAAAATAAAGGTGTTATCGGGTATTATTATTTGTCAAATTATAACCGTTGTGGAATCACTTCTGTCTGTGTCATATTTGCTGCTCATGTTCAACCAGGAAGTGACATTATAAACATTACGAAAACTACAGATAAATAGGCAAAACGCTTGGTAAACTCTTAAATATAATAATGTTTACCATGTTTCAGTGAAATGTGTAGTCTAACCTGTCATATAGACTTTAATATCAGATGCATATGGGTTATATTCTCTAATTTTTCTCATACATTGTTTTCTTGTTCCTCTTTATTTCCCTCAGGCTTTCAGCCATAGCCTAAGCGCACTTTGAACTCCCGGGTCTAAAAGAATGCGGGTTTAACATTTGGAGCAGACGGATGTTTCATGTCGTCATACTTGGAATATCCCGATCAGAGGAAGATAATAAAGGCACACATAGGGGCCGGCCGCTGGGGAGGGAGACGCACAAGGACGACCGCTCATGCATCATGGGATACTGTCAGGAATGTGCAGAGGAAATGGGCTTATTTTTGTAGAACAGAAATATTATGAACAAGAGATACATCAACCCCAATACCACGACCGGCACTCAGACTAGAGTTCAATGCAGTTTGTAGTCGTTTACCAGATTCTGTGCAACTTTAATGGGCAAAGCTGTGAAAACTAGTCATAGTAGTAGTAGTAGTAGTAGTAGTAGTAGTAGTAGTAGTAGTAGTAGTAGCAGTAGTAGCAGTAGTAGCAGTAGTAGTAGTAGTAGTAGTAGCAAGTAAATGTTGGTACAAAAATAATATTACTGGCTAATAATAACAGTAAAATTAATTGTAAAATGAATAAAAAAAAAATAAACTTGAAAATGAACAGGAAGAAGTAGAAGTAGAGGTAGAAGAAGAAGAAGAAGAAGAAGAAGAAGAAGAAGAAGAAGAAGAAGAAGAAGAAAAAGACAAAGAAGAATAAATGTTTACTTTATTTACTCTTTTTTTTTTTCAGAATCAGAAAAAAGTTTAATGCCATTGCCAGTGAACAAAATTCACAATATAAACTATAAATAATAATAGCAATTAAATCCAAAATATGACAAAAAATTTGACAAAAATATGGTGTTTAATACAAATAAAATAAAATATACTAAGACTTTATGCTGATTCAAAGCAAATAATTTGATTTTACCTGAATCTATGTTCGATTAACATAAAAACTTAAACTGGTATGAGCAAAAAAAATTCCACTGAATACATTAATTCAAAATCAAATTAGTATAATCATTAACAGGTGAAGATTTTAAGGCGAGGCAGTTTTAGGGGGATACAGTATATTGGTGGTAGTTAAATAATTGTGGAAGCAGCAGTATTTTAGGCCTGAAAGTTCTTCCAGTTCTGATTGAAACTTGGATCATTGACTGTGTATGAAATCTCTCACTGAGTTGTGATTCACGCAGATGTAGGTTGGACTTGATCGCTGCCAAAAGTCTAGAGCTGCTGGCAAAATATAATACACCTTTATGTGGATTCTTCAGACATTTTATAAAAAACAGAAGCCTATTTGTCAGTTCGTCGCACATTGGAGACGCAAACAGGAACACATGGTCTTTTACAATATAATGTAGTGAAGAAAACACCCCAAAAAGTACAACATGAACTGTGTTTTTCTGTTTTTGGGCTGTATAAGAACTCAATCGTCTGTACTCAGTTACAAAACGAGCCTCTGTTTTATGAATATACAGTCCATTCAATCAGTCACATGAGCCTGAACTGTGACATTTCTATTTCCGGTGTAAGTAGCTTTGTATTGTCTCACACTCACACAAAGCCTACTAATCTACGCTAAATTTAGACCCAGTGCCATTTCAGCCATTGTGACTTCAATTGTCATAATGGGCTGTGTTTGACGTTTGGCCCTGAGTTTTTTCCACTATCAGCTGTGACCATCTGTCGGACACACCATAACGCACAGGCAGAGTCTGGGTGGAGGGCAACGGCGACAAGGACAGTGCGTCGTGGTTATTTAATACAAACAACTGCACCACTGCTGTATACTGGGCCTAAGTACTACTATTTATTGGGAAAAATAGAAAAAAAGAAGCAATCCCAATGAGGCTAATCGTACAGAGACACACACAGGGTTGTAAAGGGCGGAACATTTCTAGGATGATTTTTTTGCAGAATGTCTTTTATACAACAACTTCTCACTTACTTGAACAAATAAAAGTGCTTTTTTGATGATATAAACGCCAACCACTCATACAATTAATTAGTGCTTCTAAAATGTGCGCTCCCTACAAAGAATAAGGTTCCATTATGTGAAACTGCACATGATACGCTAAAGTATTTCTCCAGTGTTCTGAAGTTAGATTCTTTTGAAAGTTTTAGAATTTCGAATTACAGTCTCCAAACTGTCATTTGCGTTTGTGCGTGATCACAAAGACGCCGTCATTTGAGCTCAGATGAGACTCATTTTCATCAGTTTCAGGATGTTTGACACAGCAGCACCTGAGACACAAATACTGCACCGGGTGACAAACAAGTCCATCCCCTTAAATGCCCAGATTATTGGCCTGGATGCTGTAAACTCTTTCCATAAACCACGATAATCTTTTTAATTACTCTTGGCTGAGGTTGCGAAAACACAGATATTAAAGTGTGTTTCCGTAACATAATCAAAGACAACCTTTTTACAACCAGAATTTAACAACCCTCGACACACATCCAAGACCAGGACTGTCCAAACTTTTTCCATCGAGTGCCACATATTGAAATATAGACCAAGCGGAGGGCCACAAATCAATCACGAAACGTTAAAAAAAGCTGCATTTATCTGATGTTTTAAGCTCCACCACATCTACATTCAGTCTCATTGCCTTAATATCAGGTCTGTATTGCACCAAAATGTTAGTTATTTAGGTTGGAATTGTAGAAAATCTGAAATGTGCTGTAAATAGTACTTATCAGGACAATGTGAGCCAGTTCACCAGGAAGAAAAATTGGTCTGAGGGCCGCATTTGGCCCCCGGGCCTGAGTTTGGACATGCCCGTCCAAGACTGTTGAATCTGCAAGAGTCAAATCTGGAGAAAGAAAGTAGATCTGCAGCAATTCTTTAAAAAGAACAGTCTGAAAAAGGGCTCTGACTTGAAACACCACGTGTCATTCTTGAAAATAAAAATTGTGAGCTCCAAAGAACTGCTGTCTCTCCACATAAAATGAATCCTAAAGTGAGATGAATTAAGATTAAAAGGGTTGGTCAGGTAGTAATTACAGGTGTGTTCACACTTGCACATTCACCAAATCAAAACTGGGACTAAACCTGAACCTAAACCTACCTAAATCTGGACTGGATCAGGATTAAACAAGGACGAGAACAGGACCAAACCAGGTCCATGTCAGGACTAAAATGGGCTCAAGATTAGGATCAGTCTCCAGGAAATTTAAAGCAAGTTTATTTGTAGAGCACAATTCGTACACAAGGCAATTCAAAGTGCTTTACATAATAGGAAAAGTTGCATTAAAATCACAAAAAGACATACATCATACATACAATAATTTTAAAATTCAATGTAAAATCCCCACAAAGCATTGAAGCCTGTGTCTTCAGTGATTGAGACGTCTCTTTCTCTCTCAAGAAACGAATAATTCTCGACAAATATTGAGCGTTCAGATTGAGATAACACATAGTAGTTTTGATTTTTATTGTCACAAAGTTTTTTTTTTCTTTTTGATTCCATCTTCGACTTATTTTATTAACAATATAGTTAAGGGGATTTGCTCAAGAACAGACGTTATTGCACAAAAATAGATCTGGCTTTTGAGGACACTATCGACTAATAGTAACCCTTCTACATTTTAGTAAACAGTCCTGACATGTAGGATTTCTATATTCACAGTATCTGCAGCTTTTTATGTTTACAAAGGGATTATAAACTTAACGCGACGATAAACGTTTGGCTGTCGATTCTTGTGGTTGGTCTTGTGAGGAAGTCTGATCTCACGCATGTCTTCTGTGGTTCACCGCTGTGACAATTTGATTTTGTGTTCTGTGGAGATGAATGAATGGTCGCTGTTGTGCGCCCCTGCCCTGCCCAGTCTCAAGCGGTGGATACGCAGGTGTGTGTGTGTGCGTCTGTGTGTGGGGGTCATATTCACACGCAGTGGCGGACCTAGATATTTGGGGGCCCAAGGCAAAGTACAAAAAGCAAAGTACAGGCCCCTCCTCATCACTCTCTATGACTTTCTCTAACTTTTATGTCGTGTTTCTTGAATTGCTCTTGAAAGGAAGCTTTTTTTTTTTTGTTTAGTTTTTTTTGTACGTGTGGGGGCCGGACAGGTTCATAAATTTGAGGTAGTAAGTGAACTATCGGAAAACTCTAATTCAAATGTGCAATAGACCTTTCCATGAGTGACAAATGTACCAGACAAACTGTAATTTTGTCGTTTGCAGACAGTGCAAACACGTGGTTATTGTTTTTATGCTCTAAGTGCTAACTGTCAATATCTAACTTCAACCTCTAGTTTCTAAAGTTCACTTATTACCGTAGGATTTGTGGCACTGTGAAACAAAACATACATTTCATTGTCAAACTGTTGTGGCCCACTGTGTTTTGGTGCATTGTTGTCCAGAATAACGTTAGATTTAGGTTTTATATGCGTGTGTGCTAATTTTGGTGCTAACGCTAACAATCTACACAAAATGCTTATGCACACGGTAATGTTTCCTGTCGAGGCTCTGGTGTTACTCTGGTGGTGTCAGTCGCCAAAACATGCCTGGATTTTCATCATTTGCAATGTTTGGAGGCTAACGCTAACACTCTCATTGAAAATGCATTAGCGCTAATACATGGAATGGTACCAGGCTAATGGAATGTGATGCTTTGTTTACAAACATGATGGGTCGATATCTCATGTTCTATACAGCTTTACACAGGGGGATTTGGAGGTCATTCTCCAGAAGAATATTTAAGAAATCAGACCATATTTGTTGGCACGTTTTACCACAGCTGATTTAAATATGTATGACATTCTTTTGTAATGTTATACTGTTATATATATATTTTTTGTTTGTTTGATTGTTTTTTTGGGGGGGGGGTTTTTGTCTGTTTGAATGTACACTGGACTACTTTAATGTGATAGATAGATGTTAGAGTACTGTTTCAGAGTCTGACATTTATGAGGATCAGGAATGGCATCTTATTGGGGGCCCCTTCAGGTTGGGGGCCCAAGGCAAAATTACAAGCCACTCCTCATCAAGTGGGATTTTCTATTACTTTTCTGTCTGTCTCTTGAATTGTTCTTGAATGGAAGCTTGGTGGGGAATTTTTTCTTGTTTTTTCTTGTTTTTTTTATGTGTAGTGGCCTTTGAGGTGGTAAGTGAACTATTGGTAAACTCTAATTCAGGCATGTCCAAACTAAGGCCCGGGGGCCAAATGCGGCCCTCAGACCAATTTTTCTTGGCCCTTAGGCTTCCTGGTGAACTGGCCCACATTGTCTTGAGAAGTACTATTTACAGCACATTTCAGATTTTCTACAATTCCAACCTAAATAACTAACATTTTGGTGCAACACAGACCTGATATTAAGACAATGAGACTGAATGTAGATGTGGTGGTGCTTAAAACATCAGATAAATGCAGCTTTTTTCAACTTTTCATGATTGATTTGTGGCCCTCCACCTGGTCTATATTTCAATATGTGGCCCTCGATGGAAAAAGTTTGGACACCCCTGCTCTAATTCATATGTGCAATAACTTTCATGTTCTAAACAGCTTTACACAGGGGATTTGGAGTTCCTTCCCCAGAAGAATATTTAAATAATCAGTCTATATTTCCTGTTTGTTGGTGCATTTAAACACATGTTCCAGCTGATTTAAATGCATAATATTCATTTGTAATCTTAAAATGTTTATATTTCTTTTTATTAGTGGTGGTGACTTGGGAAGAATTAATACATTTTACAATCCCAGACTGTTTTGTTGGTCTTTTTCTTGTTCAAAAGTACGCTGCACTACTTTACTGTGATATTGAGAGAACTGTTTCAGAGCCTGGCGTCTTTTATGATCAGTAATGGCGTCTTATTGGGGGCCTCTTCAGGTTGTGGGCCCAAGGCGATTGCAGCCTGTGCCTTAATGGTAAGTCCGCCACTGTTCACACGCAGGGGGGCGATTTTGGGGACAATAGAGGCTCTGTTTGTGAGGGCCTTGTGATGTGTCTTAAGGGGAAGTTGGTCAAGCCTCCTGTGCCCCATCTGTGCCCCTGTGTGCGGTGGGACGTCCTGTTAGCAGCAGCTGTGAGGGCTAATGGCACCAGCACATATGTCTCTGATACAGTAATCACATTATACTATCATCAGGCCATCTGGACTCTGCTTTGAAATATGGACCAGGGCACTCTCAGCTGAAGATAACGCGATTTTTAGCCCCTTGAAGCACCGGATGTTTTTTGTTTTTCACTTTTAATCATCAATGCAGGTGCAGGTTTTGTCAAAGTGCAGAGGAAATCCTATCTTTGTCTGCTGCTGCAATAACATCTTCTACTGCATTACCATTGAAATAAAAGGAGTAATTAAGGATGGGACAAACTCTCAGGCCACCACATCTCGCGAGATAAAATTGGCAAAACATTGTGCACGCATATGTAAAATTGTATTGTGAGGTTTTTTTCCCATGTGTTTACTTTAGGCTCGGACAATAAAGGGTAAAGGGTTAAGCCATGGATCCAAAAAAGCATGAAAAAAATGAAAAATTAATGAAAAATTGTGAAGCGAACAGTTCATCTAGTGCTCTGTTTCGTTTAAATTGTGCCTTTGTTTATTTCATTTATTCACTCATTTACAAAATTAAAACTTTTTTTCAGTGTTGCCAAAAATTTGCCAAAAAGTATCTGAAAAAAAAACTTGAGAAGCATTAAATGATGCACAGACTCTGGTAACACAAACATTACAAAACTAAATCAAATCTTAAATTACTATATGAAGCACAAATGTTCACGTAATTTTAAAAATATCAAAATAAAGCTTTTGTCAGTTGTCATAATAGACATAGGACTATTATTTCAAACTAAATATTACTCAAGTAAGTAAAAATGTGGTATTTAAAAATTACTCTGAAAGTTCTTCAAAAAGTTACTCAAAAGTAAATTTAATTGAGCACTAATCCTCTGCCTTTTTTCTAACTTTCTGTCTTTAATGTGTCTGAATCTGTGGGAGGAAAGACCCTAATGACAGTTCGGAGGTTCAAAGTACCTCAGCTCTTCCATTATTGACTACATTCACACTCAGGTTGGGCCCTGTTTTAGGCCTGGGTCAAAAATGGTATTTCAATATATTTTGGCATATCTCGATATCTTACCAACGAAGAAACAACCCCTCCTGCAAATGTGGTATGTCACAATACAAATGTCACATGCAAATAGAAGATTTGCATTAAATAAATTGTCAACTGTAGAGTGAGCAAAAAAAAATCTTATGCTTTTAAACCAACTTATTTTAGTGAGGCTCGAACCTTGTAAACTGAGAAAACGAGCATTATTGATACATACGATATGTCAAAGTTTTGTTTTTTTATTATATCGATATCTTAAATATCAATATATCGCCTTACCATGTTTTGAGTCCAGTTGTAGTTTGGTCAGGCTCTGCTTATGGTTTTGTTCTGGTCTCGTCCAGATTTAGTCCTTGATTCAGTCCCAGTTTGAATTTATTTTATTTTATGTAATGTAATTTAAGGTAATTTAAGGTAATTTAATGTAATTTAACGTAATTTAATGTCATTTAACATAATTTAATGTAATTTAACGTTATTTAATGTAACTTATTGTACTTTTATGTCATGTAATTTAACATTAGGACTACCAAAGCTGAATTAAATTATAATTCATTCAATTCAATTCAATTCTTTTTTCTTTTTTTTTTCTTATGTTTGTGGTGTGTGCAAGTGTGGATTGCGTCCAAATACATTTACACGTTTTTTCGAGAAATTGTGTTTTTATTAATTATTTTGACCTGTTTTAAGGACATTGAAGCCATTTGTCTACTCTACCCATCTGCTGTCTGGATGTTGTTCGAGTCTGTCAGAGGAGGAGAGGAGCGGTGCACAGAGAGTGAAGGATGATGGGAGATGGCGTTGGGGCGTCACAAGCCGAGCACATGAGCCGTAAACACGCGTCCACAGACGAGTGACAAGTGACTCAACAAAAACAGGAAGTCTGCAGCAAAGCACTTATGAAACCTGAACTGCAGCTACAGACCGAGATAAGACGAAGCGCTTGAGTTGCCGGGCGAGACACTTCACCCACCTCCTCTGCACGAACATCAGTCAGGCGGCCCACGCTCCTGTCGTCTGCCCCGGGGCAATCGTGGCTGCGAGAAACACCGCCACAGAATGAGTGAAATGTCAGTATGTGTGTCTGTTTCTGAATAAGACACAATCGCACGTAAATACAACTGATTTATGATATTTTAGAGCTTGCGAGTCGGTTTATGCCAGGGGTGTCCAAACTTTTTCGTGGGACGCTTATTGAACAATAGACCAAGCAGAGGGCCACAAATCAATCATGAAACGTTCGAAAAAGTTGCGTTAATCTGTTGTTTTAAGTGCCACTGCAACTAAATTCAGTCTGAGTGCCTTATTATTAGTTATGTCTCACACTAAAATGTTAGTTATTTAGGTTATAATTGTAGAAAATCTGAAATTCGCTGTAAAAAGTACTGGGCCAACTCAACAGGAAGCGTGCGGGCCGAGAAAAATTGGTCCAAGAGCCGCATTTATACCCCGTGCCATAGTTTGGACATGGCCTGGTTTATGCCAACGCACGTCATTTATCGATTCTAGAATTCATTTGTGGCTGGTCGGTGACACATTGTTTTATTGGAAGCGACAAGTGTTTCCCCTTTGTGCTTTGACTTTTTATAAACGCAAAACTGGGTCATGAATGTAGAGTGAAAGGTGCTGCTTTGCCTCGAACGTCTCACAGAGCAGTCAGCGCAGATATCAGGGTTTTTGAACGGCTTTTTCACGATTTTACACAGACGTTTAACTGACAAAGACTTCAGCAAAATAACAACTATAAGCTCAAAATCACATTAAAAAGTAATTGTTATTTGGTGCGGCACAATTATCACAAACAGGGAAAGTTTCAGACACTTATAGGCCAGTTGTTAGAAGATTTCTTGGAGTCCATTATATTTGACCTGTAATCACTGTAGTTAATTATTTAGTAACATTTTAAACATTACTCACTGCAACAAAGTCAAACGTGCGTTTTAAAATATAGCTGTATCTTTGTGCAGTTGTAATTTGTTGTTGTATAATTGTCAGAACCACAGCTGACAGAAAAGACTCTTCTGATATTTGACCAGTTTATGTAGATTTTCTTTGGAGTTTACATTTGGGACTAGAATCAATGGCTGCACGGGTCACGTGTCCGGCATGAACTGATGAACCAGCTGAAATTCTTTTTTTTTTGTAAACAGGTGAAAAGTGAAACATGTGAATGTATTGTGTATCCCAATCCATCAAATAGAGCAGTAAAAAGTTATTGTTGCGTCTCAGTTCTCGCAAATTGAGGGCATCAAAAACATTATCAATAAAATAAAATATATTACTGATGAAAATGGTTTATTCTTTTTGACATTTTGATTTGATAATGTCACTGTCTTTGAGATAAGAGGTATTTTCATTTTCTTTTTTAATTGTATTTATTAATACTTTACACTTTGAGAGTTAAAAAATACAAACTAATGCAAAACAGATAAAAATACTGAAAAAACCACAATGAAATCAAACAGAGAATGTTATCCTGAGGTAGATTAAGGTCTTTCACAATAATCTCTATATCGACTTATTGTTCAATAAATGAGAGATGGAACAATATTTTATGGGACTCATTTTTTACCTGGAGCATGTTTTCTTTGCTTTATCGAGAAACTTTTCTTTAAATTGTGTAGTATATTAACATAACATAACATTAACATAACTTTTAAAGAAGAAAATAAATAAGAATTAGTTTAGTTTCATTCATTCATTCCTTTTCTTTGGCCTAATTTTTGTTCATGGAGCTTTTGTTTTGCTCAAATCAATTTTATCTGTTAAAATGTAAACTGAAAGTAGTTTCTTGTTTTTGCTCTGACTGAGCAGTAACTTGTTTTCATACGGCGGTTGGAGATTTAGAACACTTCAACTGCCACACAACAGTTAATTCCCTCAACACTTGGACTCAGAAACATGTTATTTAAGGACAGAAATATAATGAGTTCAACTGTGTGCGATCTTAAAGTCTGTATCAGTGATAAATGTGAGCGGAGCTGCATTGTTCCTGTTCCTGTTCCGGTTTTCTACAACTGTTTACTTGATTTTCTTTTTTTAGAAGTCAGATACAAACTAAACATATAGCAGAGTTGTAGATTTTTATATTTGTTATCAGACTTCAGCAGCTTTTACTTGTGTTCTGAGCTTTCACAGGAGAAAACGTCACCACACACCACTGACTCTTGTGCGTTTTCGGCCTTGTATAACAGGTTATTTCATGTTATGACACACTCACCTTTTATTCAGTCGAATGCTGCCCCGGTCCCACGGTGAGGAGGAGGAAGGCGGGGGGGGCGCCGGTGTGGGACCATCATGTGGTTGGCAACAGCTGATCTCTGCATTCCTCTGGTGCTTAGCTCCGGGCCTGGTGCTCTGGTCGTCTTCTGCCCGGAGCCCAAACAATGCCATTCAGTTTGTGTCAGAAGAGTTCATTAAGACGCTGCAAGTGAATAGGAAAAAATATTACATTTGAAGATATCAATGTGAAACTTCTCCTGTAGTTTACGCTCATGAATGTAAGAAAAAAATGTATTGCAAGTTTTTCCCTATGTAATGTTTTCATGTAGAAATAAGGCATTTTATGTGGAAAACAGCTATATTTACACATATTTGAATCTGAAAAATGGACAGAACCAGGTTTAAATTCCTTGGTTTATTTTGTACACAGATTAGTTGACAGAAGGGATTTTTTTGGATTTCTTATTTAGTTTTTGAGTAAATTACATCTGACTTGAAAATTGAGCTAAAATATTAATATCACCTCGTTTTTTAGACTTAAAACTTGAATAAATCATATCTCAGAATTAGATATCAGCAAATCCTTCTGTATGTTCTATCATAACTGTTTTAAATACAAGATTGTGAAGTTTGGTGTGTGTAGGAGCTTCTTTAAGGCTGATCTTTATGTCTTTATGCATTTTAAGAAAACGACCTTTGAAGTTACAGTGTCCCAGAGAAATCTATGGATGAAGTGGATTAAATTAAATGATAAAATATCTTTAGGAGCAGATTGGACAACACTTAAAAGAAGACACCAAATTACGACCTCTGACATTTTTTTAACTAATGTATGTAACAAACTAAAGCACCTTCACTTTAAATTACACACGGCACTTTTGATCGCACATAGCACTTTTAAACATATTTGCACATACCAAAAAAAGGACACTGCACATAATTGTTTTTTTTAAGTATTTATTGTTCTGCCCTTTTACCACGTTTTACTCCTGAGGCGCAGCACTTTAATTGCTAGTTGCTGGTGTCTCGAGGGAAAGGAGAACAAATCACAATGTACAAAATGAAAAACTTTAAAGAAGGAATTTAAACCGGGTTCTGTCCATTTTTCAGATTCAAATGTCCCACATCTATGCAATTTTGGCCGTTTTTAAAGGTGTACTTTAATACTTTAACTTTTTTCATGTCATCCTTTTACTTTAGCTTTGTTTTTGTTTTTTGTACTTAAGTGTAATTAATAGTTTCAACTTAAGTAACAATATGGAGTACTTGCACTGCTTGTAACTGACTTTAGAAAGGACCATAAACATTTGTGAGGAGGGTAATTTAACATTTATTTCAAAATATCTGGTGTGTTTCTGGTAATACTGTATTTTGATGCCACTAGGGCAAGTTACAAGTCAGATCTGTGGAGGGGCGAGCCCAGACACAGTAAGAAATGTCTGTTTTTCAAGGTCTTTTTGAGTAATTGAATATAAATGAGTTAGAAGTTTAATGCCATGAAGAAAAGTTACGTAGCACTGTATGGACACACGTTATCCACATTCGCCAAAACTGTGAGGTAAAAGTTTCCATGATAAATACTTTACTAATATCAGTCCTAAAGAGGTAGCTGTACTCTATCTGTATAAAGGGGACATGAATAATTTATGCTTCCTGCTTTAGGTTTAATGCACATGTGAGACCCTCTCATAACTCATAACAGGACTCAGTTTTGTTGCAACAAACTATGAACATATCCAGTTTTATTCTGTATAAAAACTGCTAACCTGGTACACATTACATTTGTTAAAAAAAGAAATAAAAATGTGACTAAAAGCAACAAAAATGCATCTAAAAGTGTCAAAAGCGCAATTTAAAGCAACAAAACCTAAACGCAACAGAAACGCTACTAAACGGACAAAAACATGACTTAATCTGATAAAACCTCTACTAAGAGTGACAAATGCAACTAAAAGTGACAAAAATGGAACATAAATGACAAACATGCAACTAAAAGAGACAAAAAACGACTATAAGTGACTACAATGCGACTTAAAGTGACAAATCTGCGTCTAGAAGTGTCAAAAACGCAACTAAAAATGACAAAAAACGAGACTAGAAACAACAAAAACAAAACTAATCTGACAAAAACGCTACTTAAAGTGACAAAAAGGACGGCAAAAATGACAAACAAGCAACTAAAAGCGATAAAAACCAACAGAATCCCACCATTAAAATCGCTAATCTAACCGCAATCGCAAAACTGGTCAGAAAATTCGCAAACTAGATATTTTTCTCAAATCGTGCAGCGCAACTATTCGAGTTTGACAAATAACAGCGCACGGTCAGTCTGTGAAATGACCAGAGCATGAGTCGGGCTGCAGTGTCACACCGTTGAGGGTTAGGTGCGTCATAATTATGTGTTTACACCTGTCACTTAAGCAGGGTAGTATTAGAGACAGGCTACTGTTAGAGAAATGAATGTTTGTGCAGTTGTGGCTGTTACAAACACTATGATACAGTAATGTTATAAAAACGGTGTTAGATTATTCTTAATAGGCCAGTTTGTCTATTGTTTATTGCTGTTCTGATCTTAACATTATACTACCACCTGTTGTTTTCTGTTAAAGCAATTCAATTAAAGCGATTAAATAGAATAAAATAAAAAATACAAATATTTAGCTAAGTTCTGACTATTTGGTGCTGCAGCTTCCAAATCGAGCAAAAAAGGCCGCAGCAGCAGAACCAGAAAACAATCGAGTGTGGAGAATCTGTAAACGTGGGCAGCCGTGTAGTGACATTCTTTACCACTAGGTGGAGACAATGTTTCCAAAGTTTCACTGTGGTCTACAACAGCGTTAACCAGGGGTACGGGGACAACAAGTGGTACATGAGAATAGGAAAAAATCTTCACTTTAAAGATATCAATTTGAAACTTCTCCTGTAGTTTGCTCATTTGAAGTTTTTCACGTAATGTTTTCATGTAGAAATAAGTCATTTTAAGTGTAAAAATGGACAGAACCAGGTTTAAATTTCTTGGTTCATTTTGTAGTTATTGCAAAAAAAAAAAGTTATAAAAAAAATTTACAGAGGGGATTTTGGATCTTAAACTTGATCTGATTTTTTTTTTACTTTAAACTTTAATAAATCAGGTTGAGAATTAGACATCAAAAAATCTTTCTGAACGTTCCGTCAAAATCCAATCTAATCTTATTCCAAGATTGTGCAGTTTGGTGTTTGTAGGAGCTACTTTAAGACTGATCCTTATGTCCCTACGATAGAAAAATGTATTTAAAGAATATTACCTTTGAAATGACACCGTCCCACAGAAATCTATGGCTGAAGTGGATTAAATGAATAAAACGTTTTTAGAAGCAGATTGGACAAAAAGGATTTAAGGTCTAAAAATGTCGGCACATTTTTTTCAGTTAGATTTAACTCAAAAACTAATACGAAATATTTTTTGTAACTATGTACAAAATGAACCAACACATTTTAACCTGGT
This sequence comes from Rhinogobius similis, assembly GCA_019453435.1. NCBI lineage: Eukaryota > Metazoa > Chordata > Actinopteri > Gobiiformes > Gobiidae > Rhinogobius > Rhinogobius similis. The sequence goes on from CM033631.1 coordinate 14,638,306, forward strand.
TCTGTCCATTTTTCAGATGTCCCAAACATGTACAATTGACAAATAAAATGCTTGATTTCTACATGAAAACATTACATGATGAAAAACGTTTTTTACATTTGAGTAAACCACAGGAGAAGTTTCAAATTGATATCTTTAACTTTAAGATTATTTCATGTTCTCGCCTTTAACCTTTATTTCACGTGGTTCCAAATCTGTCAAACAAACCTCTGAGGGATTCCTATAAAAATGAGGAAAATGATGACTTTGATAAGAAAACAAACTAAACTCTAAAAATAAGAGACAGCAGTGGTGTCTTTTCTGTACAGTTTTATTGTGGGCACTTTGACAGATGGAAAAGCCAGGCGGAGCAGACACAGATTACTTCTTGGTCTCCTCCTCCTTGGACAGAGTCTTGATGATTTCTTCCTTTTTGGCCTGAAGACGTTCCTCTCTGCGCTTGCGGGCCTCCTTCGTCTTGGTACGACGAGCTTCGGCCTGATCACTGAACACAAACATTTAAAAAACATTAGGTTTGTCAAGTTCATTTTAAGTGGATGAAAAACTTCTAAAATGTAAGTTTCTAGTGATTTTAGTATTAGTTTGGTGTTTGTTTTCATCTTAAATCCTCTTTCTTTGGGTTAATAATTATTTAGAATGACCTCATCTATGGTTTAGTGTCATCTAGACCTTGTTTAGCTCCAAGTTAGACCTGATATAGTCCGGGTTTAGCTCTGGTGGGATTTAGGCCTGTCCTTTTCTTTGGACTACTAGGGATATTTTCTTATATTTTTGTACTATTAGACCTATATAATAACATTTGGACTGTAGTAAGTTGATTATAACATATATGACAAATTAGAGATTCTAGAACTAACCAATGAAGTGTTGAATCGTGCCATTTATTTATTTCTCTCACATTTTTTACAATGCGTTTCATTTGGAGAGAGGTTAGTCTGCTTTAGACTTAATGCTTCAGTCATATAAAGTAGTTTAAATATTATCGTTTATCGAGATATTTTTATGTTGCAACATATACTTCAAAATTTTAAAATGGCAGGCCTCAGAAAGCTGACCATTATCTTGGGAGGCATTTGCTGGAACAATATTTTCAGGGCTAATTATTTAGCGTGTGTGCATTTTCTTTGCTTGTTTTGTTGTTTTTATGTAGTGCAGTAAGATCTCAGTTTTAGGGAGTCGAATAAGTCTGTGTTTTTCAACCTTTTTTGTTGATAACGGCACATTAACTCCAGATACATTACTAAATCAGACATTTTAGTGAAAACTGAGAAATATAATGTGGAAAATAATGTCCATGTCATTATCTGGTTCTTTAAATTCGGCAATGGTGATTGTTTTGCTTTGGTACAGAAGTACGTTTAGACCGCTCCAAAATTGTAAATATCATCTTATAAAAACTAACTAATGACTAAAGTGTTTGAGTCTGCTTAATATTTGTTGAACATCATGTTTTTCTAAGATACTGCACAATAATAAGAGGGTTTTACCAGGATTCTGAAGCTTTAAAGTTTGTGTCAATGGTAGTTTCAATATTATCGTGTGTCATAATATTTTGATGTAGCAAAATGCAGTATCGCACTTCAATGTTATTATCGTGAAAGGCCTACGAAGCACAGCTCTAGAGTGAAGTTATTAGGTAAAAGTGGCGAAACTGAAGCTCATAAACACGAGAATAAAAAGACTGATGTGTAAAACTGTGTTCTTAAGACAACTGAAAAGAAAAGTGTACAATTCTATTCGATCCAAATGGAGTAAAACTCGAGTGTAAAAAATGTGTGTTGAGGTGGAAAAACAAGGACATAAACGTACGCCAGGAGCTTCTTGCGGGCCTTGTCTGCCTTCAGTTTGTGGATGTGCTCCATCAGGATGCGCTTGTTCTTGAACACGTTACCCTTGGCCTTCAGGTAGAGGCTGTGGTACCTGCGCAAAACAGGAGGAAGGAAAAGGAGTTACATAAACATGATCGTAATGTTTTTAAAATCATATTGTAGCTGGAATTAATATAATTGTACTTAGTATGGTTACTAAAATGTGCAGAGTGCCTTTTATTGTGGTTCTAGTGACGCCAATTCAAAAACTTTTCACATAAAGATTCATTTATCTTGTGAATTATGTAAGGTTTATTAGTCTCCAAAGGAAACAAAACAGTCAAATTGATAGTAACGAACCAGATCACTCTAATAACTTTGATTTGCTTAAACACTATGTACCTGACTGATAGCTGCACGATTTGGCAAAAATATGTATATATTTTGGACAGTATTGCGATTGCAATTAGATATTTGAATAGGATTCTGTTCAACGCAGGAGAATTGACAAAAGACTGAAAAACAAATAAAAAGCATGTGCTTCAAAACGTTTTTGTAGCTTGTCGTCACATTTTTGACGCTTTAAACACGTTTGTCAATTAGAAAGCAACAAAAACGTTGCTTAGACCTGTTTGTCACATTTTTGTTCATTTTAGTTGCATTTTTGTCACTTTGTTATGGTTTCTTTCAGAACGTTTTAACTAATCTAAACTACAGGGTTTGCAGTTTTTATGCTGAATAAAACTGGATATTTTATTGTTTGTGGAGAAAATTATTGCACTTCAAGTGCAGCCTTTGCAATTTGTCAATTGTGTCCATTCAACGTGAAATTTTGATGAATTGTGCAGCCCTACTTCATTGTATAAAACAATACTTAATCATCAAATCCATTTTACATTTATATAATGTATATTGTGACATATAGTTTAAAGATTACTTTTCTATTATTCTGCCAGTATTATGCATAATGGTACACAAACTATTATTCATTGCAAATGCAGGCTTCGTGCGCCACCACTTCATCTAAAATCGTTTCACAGCAGTAACAGGACATACATGTGCCTGTCGATCTTCTTGGACTCCCTGTAACGACGCAGCAGACGGCGCAGGATCCTCATGCGGCGCATCCAGGACAGCTTCTCAGGCATACGGGCGTTTGCTGTACCTTTTCTCTTACCTGGTCAGACAACGTGAGCATTAGTTATGTGCTGTTCATTATACAAGAAAGATGACATACATCTGTACAATATTTTCTGTGCGTACCGTATCCAGTGTGTCTGCCTTTGCGACGGGCCAGGGTATTCTTACGGCAGCGCGCCCTGGAGTGGACCGTGACAGGCTTACGGATAATAAGACCATCCTTCACCAGTTTACGAATCTGCTGGCCTAAGAAGGACAGATATGGAAAGTTATTAGACAAGTATCTGCTTGTTCTGGACAATGAAGAACATGAAGGATGAAAATGCATGTTGAAATGAATTACAAATATGTTAACTTTAACTGACAACAGTACTTAGAGTAAAGTTTTAAAAACTGTACTTTTAAATTATGATTATATGATATAGTTCTACCCATGTAATTATGGGTAGAATTTGATACATTTGTAATGACCGAAATGACTGAGTATTGCACAAGAACGAATCATGTCTCTGCTGTTTCTACTCATGTTTAATTCCACAACACTGCATCTCCTGCTTTGATTGCTTTTAAGTCAGTAATTTGTAATTTCTGCAATTAAATGATTAAAGACTGATGTAAAATGCATCTAAAATTGAGCTTGTAGCAGACTTGAGTAACATTTTCCTTGCATACTTTTCATTTATATAATTTGGCAGCAGGACTTGTAATTAAACACATTGTATAGTACTTAACTGCACTTTAGCTGAAGTGCACGTTTACAGTTCTTTCCATCACTGCCACAGTGACAGCTCCAGCAGCCCATCAGTGCAGGTATTAATCAAATGTACGTGATCCAGTCCTTTCTAATGCCTGATACCTTTCTGCACTCACAGTGTGTATATAGTTTTACTCACGGGAGTTTGCGTTTGCGATCTCGTTGGTCTCGTTCGGGTCCAACCAGACTTTCTTCTTGCCGCAGCGCAGGACGCTGGAGGCGAGCCTCTTCTGGAGCCTGAGCATGCTGCAACACACGGACACAAATATAACTCCAAACACTCATCTATTTATGTCATGGCCCTTGGCAGAGATCATTCAGTGGCAGATATTATCTTCGGATGTTTAGATGAACATGTAGCTGCTAATGCTAAAGCTAACCGGGATGACAACATGGCTTCTCCCGAGACACAACGTGCTGCTCATTGGCACAAAATACAGGTTTGTTTTATTACTTTGAGACGTCTAAACTGTCTAAATGTGTGCAAACGATGGTCTAACATCCCCGCCATGTGGTGATGTTTGAATGTTTACGTGTTTATATGTTAAATAATCCGTTTTCGTGTGGAGACAGCGTGGCTCGTACCTCATGGCTGCTGCTTCACCGGGGAAAGGACGGATCCAGAGTCAGGCCGGAATGAACCACTTTCAAGGAAAGTCCAACTGCGAGAGCGACACAAACAGGCTTTTATTAACACGAACTCTGGTTATATTTAGAATGTTTTTATTTATAACAGCACAAACATTTTCATTACGTGATATAAGTCACTACTTTATTTTGAAAGCTTGTCGTAATAATCGTAAGGTTCATGTTACCACCTGCAGTGTTATGTTGGTACGATCCAGAATGTGTGGATTGCATTATGGGTAAAAAGAAAAGAGTGTTGTCTTCTCCGAAATGGCCACATGATGGCGACATAACATCAGAATCACTTTTATTCATGTCTAATGGAAATTCTCTTCGCTAAAGAATAGACCATAAAGCACGCAACTGAGGAGCAGAAGAAAAATAGAGGTATAAATAACATGACAATAAGACAAACTTTCAAAATAACAAACTAAATTAAAAATCAGTATCTCAATAAAATCTGTTTTATTACTAAACCCCAGTATGAACAAACATTTCCATTTACTTTGCTTATAAAATATCTCTCAACACGTATTTACTTATTTACATGACATGTGAACTTTACAGATCTCCAAGTTTTGAACATATGATTCTCTAACAACATTTGGACAAGACAATTTTAGAACAAATACTAAATAACTCATCATTTACAGATATGTGGGAATCGATGTAACTCATAAAACATTTTACTCTCTGTACAGTGTAAAAGTTGAAAATAAATTACCATTGCATTTGTGGAAATACTGTATATGTCATCCTTGACCAGTGATCAATATTTATCAACGTTAATAAATAAAGAAAGAAAAGCAAATATTTCACTTTTGACAATGTGTCACAAAGTTGTCGTTTTTTGTTTTTCATTGTGATACTATCTTTCCGAGGTGGAACCCAGGTCCTTGTGTTGCACGTCTCAAGTCTTTGATCAAGTCCCAAATCAAAGACCAGCAAGTCTGAGTCAAGTCTGTGGCCCACAGTCCAAGTCCTCCTGTGAAGACATTTGACCAAATTACCAAAAACAGCTCATATTTTTGCAATTTATATGATTTTTGTAAATATTTTTTCTTTTGATCACATCTAAGTAACAACTCTAGAGGGAAAACACTTTTAAAAACACAGGTCGTCTCAAGTCACAGGGCTCCAAGTCCAAATAGAGTCTCAAATCATCCAAATAGAGACTTAATTCTGACTCGAGTCCAAGTCATGAGTCTCTAAATCCACCCACACATCCATCTTCTACAGGCCTGCATATTATCAGTTGAAAGCTTAATATTCATTGTTTTATGCAGCACCAAAAGCTTAAAGTGCGTACGACGGGTTTTTATGATTTTCTAATTTTGACTTTATTCAGTGTGTTAAATACCTCGTGTAAATACAACTTATAGTTTTACACCAATCAAGTCGCTGTTTGTGAAGAAAAGTTGAAAAATCTGTTGACGATTACAGGAAGTAAATAAACTGATGACATCACGCTGGGGAGACAAAGGTCATGCATATTTTACACCAAATAAACTACTTTTTTGACAATTTAAACTTTGATTTAACAAAATAGAGGTGTTCACATGACAAAACAAAACAAAATCTGTGACATTAGATGAGTTTTGGCCAGTGTACAGTGTGGTTGCTATGGTAATTTCCTAGTGTGATGTCATACTTTAAAACCAGGAAGTCAAATTTAAAACCTAAAAAACAGCTAAACTAGGGTTAAATTTGTAAAGATTTTAGTAGAAATTTGAATCTATTTATCTTAACTGCATTTTAGTTAAATGTGTATTTCAACCTGTCATAGGCCCTTTAACCTTGCTAGTCTTTGTGGTGGTCCTTGCTCAAGAAGGGATGGAATATGTTTTATCGCACTAAAAAGATTCAGCTTTTTAAAACACTGTTAGACAACAAGTAAACTGTGCATTATTGTTGTAGCACATGAACTCTTTAAAGTGCACATGACGGGTTAGACTACACATTTGACTAAAACACAGTGAACGTGATCATATTTAAGATTTTACTACACATTTTGTCCAGAGTTTTTGTACAGTTTACAGTGTTACTTCCTGACTGAACATGGGCACCAAATACGACGTAGATAGAGGTAATTCTAGGTATTTTGAAAACAAGGGCCAAAATCCTCATTTATTACACAATAGTTATGATTTGTCAATAAATAATACCTGATAGCACCTTCATTTTGTTGAATTATGGTTTAAACTGTCAGTTAAAATGTCAGTTGTGTTTAAACTGTCAATGGTTTGTCGCGTTTTGATGACATCACAGAGGGATCCCGTTTCAGAACTCAGCACTACTTCCTGTGATTTTAACATAGAACTATAATAAAACCTGGAAGATGAATCCAAAATGGCCACCTGTTTATCCCTATGGAGTGTGCTCATTGGCGCATGACCCCAAAAAAGTTTCTTACTTCCGCATTTACTTCCTGATACGGAGGCTGCCATCTTTGCTTTAGGGCACCACGTGACGACAATCCCCCATGATGCTTTGAGTGACGTGAACGACCAGCAGCTGCAAGTTTTTGTGTTAACGTTAGCTTGTGTGATTGTAATTGTATTCTTCATGTTAGACAGACGTGAAAGCGTCTGAAATGAAATAAAATACAACTTACAGGTGTCTCTAGTCGAGCCTTTTCCACGTGTTTGTGTTTGTATCGTCCGACGCTCGTTCACGTGACTCGCACATGTTTGCGGTGACGTCACTTCATATAAAAACGGTAATTTAGGTGATTTTAGAAACGGTAGAAAAGAACATTTCCTTCTATTTTATTTAAATACCGATAATAATTAAGTACTGTCTGCAATTATAATGTGCAATTTTAGAAAAAGGCTGGTTCCAAGAGGCTGCAGTACCTCGCACGGCCACAAATCAATCTGGGACCACAGACAGAGGGGGCATACCTTATCCAGTTATTTTAATACATCCATGGATTTTAAACTTTCACCAGAGCTAGTTGCAGTTCTTCTTGACGGAGAAGAGGATCATGTGACTTCAGGTGCACTTGTCATTACTGGACTGGCAGCTCATGTCGATCCTGTCTAATTACACTCATTTTCCTGTTTTCTGAGTCTCTTATAGAGCTCTGGGTCTGAAGTAAAAGGTGAAATGAGGTCGGAGTCGCCCACGTCCATGTTTGAAATAGCTTTCCACTAGTTCAATGACTCAGTTTTGATTTACACTTGTGCTGCCTCCTGCAATCACAGCGTCGATGAGTTATGAGAGCAATTTCGAGTTGTTACAGATCGTTTCTTTATTAACTAAACTGCTCTGGTGACAGATTTGTACATATTTAATACAAAATAGACAGATGCAGGAGTTGTTTTGTAGCCATTTTGTAATCTTACATCTAATTAACGTGAGACTCTGCAGGTGAAGAGGAAAACATCTTAAATTTAAAAATATCAATTTGAAACTTTACTCACATAAATGTAAGAAAAAAATGTATTACAAGTTTTCATAATGTAATGTTTTTATGTAAAAGTGAGGAATTTAATGTGTAAAACTGGCCAAAATTGCACATATTTAGGACATTTAAATCTGAAAAATGGAGAGGACCAGGTGTAAATGGCTTGATCACACTGAGAAATTACCAAGTGACCATCTTGTACATTGGGCAAAAACACATACATGTAAACACCTTTAGTTTGAAGGGTCAAAAAAGCGTTTTAAAAAAGTGTAATTACGCATAACCTTTGTTTCCTTAGTGAAATTTCATCAATTTTTTACTTCCCGTAAGATATTCTACAATTTTTTCCAATTTTCTCCACAATCAGCTGCTTGGTGTAAAACTATAACAGGTTTACAACGGGTATTGATACAGTAAATAAAGTCAAAATTTAAAAAACATAAATCCTGTCATAGGCCCTTTAATTTGTCCATGTTGCGCTCACATTGTGGCCCGTCACTCGGGGTAACGTGTTTATGTCTTAATTAACCACGTCTGAAGTCCAGTCCCTTGACAACTGCACACACACGGCCGCACTGTAAATATCGCCCTAATTGCTGTCATTTCCCTGCCCCCCTTTTACGACCCCAGGGGCCATTAATCAGACAATCCAAGGTTTCCCTGTCATCGATTCTTGGGTGGAGTTTTTTCTTTTTTTCCTTCAGTGGTGATATTTCTGACGGGTTAAACAGAACGGAGTTTTCGTGACCCCGTGAACAGGCTGCAGGGGGCACTCGGGGACCAGGAGCGATCAATCCCCCCGCGCCACGGCCCTGCTGTTCTCGTCAATCGATGAGTGAAGGTGGGATCAGCGCGAGCGGGGCGTGGACCGAGGCTCCAGCTGGAGTCTGTGGAGCGCGCACCGAGCGAGGAAACTGGTCAAGTGAGGACGGGTGAGCCGGAGAAGACCGGAAACGAGGAGAAGGTGTGTTTCAAAGTAAAAGTCCAAAAGCGAAAGGTGCAGAAAATGGATAAACTGGGCATTTTGTCTGAAAGAAGTCTTCATGGGCCTATTTTGATTTATGTTTATTGACGACGATACAGATTTCTCATGATTCGTTCCGTATGCATGGAAAAACATGAGGAAACGTAGGTCGTAAATTGGTGGTTTTAGATTGAGCTCGGGATCATGACGTCACACAATTTTCAGTTCGCCCAATGTTAAATCATTGGAGATTTTAAGATGCTAAATACTAAACGTAGCGTAAATTCAGTTGTCTAACACTATTGAAGTGACCCAGCAGTTTATCAGGTTCTTCGGTTCTTCCATGGATTTTTTGTTCATTAACAAAAAAAAAAAATGTTTTGGCTAATGTTTTTCTAAGTAAATTTAGCACACCAACATCAGACATGGTGGATTTTTGTTTACTTTTTTTTTTTTTTTACACTTCTTTACATTGTTCTTCCGGCAAACATAGCAAATTTTTGTTCACTTTTTAACATTTTTTAGGCTAATGTTTTTCTATGTAAGTTTAGCACACCAGATGCAAATGTGGCAGATTTCCATGATAACAGCTGTTTTTGACGTTCTAAAGTTGTGTTATAAAATTCATAATAAAATGTTTATGTATTTTATTATTTATTAAATTTTATAGCCTGAATCGACATATTATCCAACAAATGCAGTCCAGAGAGTTGGGAGTTAGACTCGAATTAGACTTGAGTCACTATTTTGATGACTGAGACTTGATATAATGGACTGATCAGATTTGTTTTGTCTTGATTTTGAGCCTTTGTGACTTGAGACTTCTTGATGTTTTGATGTGTCTTGTCTTTATAGTTTAGAGTCAGATGTACTCTGTGCTTAATTTTACAAGACCAGACTGGAACATGTACAAAAATCATACAAATAGCACACAAAAAAAAAAAATCTGATCTGTATTTAGCAATTTTTATTTGATTTGAAAGGACTTGAAATCTTTATTACCTGCAGAATAATCAATCACAATTCTTACTGGAGTCATTTAATTCCTTGAGACGTGCAAAACAAATTGATCTAAATAGTTTTAAAATTGACAGAAAGGAGAATTTTTAGAATTAGAATTTTAGAATCAGTTTTAGTCAATATTTAATCAAACAATATATATATATATATTTTTTTTAATTTTAATCTAGTTTTAATCTATGAAAATGTCGTGCTAATTTAGTCTACTAACGCCATAATAATTTTAATCCACCAGAGATTAGTTTTCTATTTTAACTACAGTCAAATGTATGGCATTGCTTCGTGTTGTGTTCGTTACACGTAGAGTTAGCACAGTCTGGTTTGGAGCTCTAAGATTGTTCTTTTCATTCTTTATATGTACTTTTTATTTTTCAATGAAAATATCACCACTTTATTATTTAGCCATAGTTTCAGTTGACAAAAATTTATGTCATTTTAGCCATCTTTTTAGTCATTACGATCAGTTTTCATTTAATTTTAGTCAAAGAAAACATGACAGTGTCGAAAAATACGATGTAATTTCGTCGACAAATATTATAAATCGGCTCCAAAGCGCAAGTAACGCGTTGGAACGATCAAGCGCCTTTATTTTGAAAAGACCCCCCGGATGCGCATGCGTCGCCTGACGCCGCCTTGACGTCACCGTAAGCCCCGGTGCGCCTGTGTGGACCGCTAAAGGCTGGAGACGGGCAGCTGTTGTCATTATTATTACCATCAGCCGCTCAGACACGTCTCCGGCCCGGAAAAAAAGACGGAACACTAAGATGACAATTCTGACAGCTCCTTAAAAAGAAAAAGAAGAAGAAAAACTGAACTAAAACCCGGAAACAGCGTAGATTTTGTACAAAGTTAAATCAATGGTACAGAAAAGTAATATGTCTAGGACGCCTTCCACTTCAACCCAGGAGATTCAGATGGACATGTTTGAGCACCATCCCCACACGCAGGTAAGACACGGCACATTAACGTCCTTTAATGCGGGAATTACGCGCGACAATCCCGGGGAAACACTCGCTTTGTTGAGATAAACGTTACATCGCGGACGACGGGCTTTTTACGCAAACGACGCTTCCTCACTTTCGAGGATTAACAGGTTGTTTCCACGCGTTTCGACGGAAGACTTGGACAGGCTGTGCTTAAAACCGTCCGAAATACAAATTAATGTTTTAATGTTGTCCGTCAGAATTAGTCGTGCTTTTGCTGATCGTAGTAAATGTGTAATACGCTTTTTAATCATTGTATTGTCTGCGTTTAATGGTCAAAATGCAATGCTAATTACGGTAACATGCTCGGGAAGTGATGTAATAATATATTTTCAATACTTTCACGCGCGGTTTGGAGATAACAGGATCAGGAAGTGCAATTAAGAGTAACATTTCTAACGATTTAATTAATAAAGAATGTAAAATTGGCTTTTACATTTGGGCGATTAATTATTGTTTAGTAGGTTTTTATAGACTGTCATGGCGCTTGTAGTCAATAGATTATTTCAAAGTTTGTGGACAAAAACAATCTGTGAAACTGGAGGCGAACGTGAAGTGGAACATAGTGTGTTTTCAATGGAGAAACTGGGAATAATCACAGAATATCACAAAATATAAAAAAAAAAATCAAACTGGTTTTGTCAAACGAAAAACACTCAGATACATGTGAGCCTGATTTAAAGGCATTTACAATTGTGTTTTGCATTATATGTTAATTTAATGGGAGAATGTGATGGTCCGTTAGCTTTTTCGATCTGTATTTATTGGTTTTAGTGGACAAATACTTACAGAAAGGTCGACTCCACAATAGTAATTCATTTCACTGACATTTTACTCACTTTATCTCAAATTATACTTTTTTATGAAACTTAAATACAAACTTTAGCCAATGAATATGTATTTGCTCAATTTTTTGTAATAAAAAAGTAAACTAGCTGACATTTCTACAGCGAAAAATATTAAATTGTTGCTTATTTTTTGCTAAAATGACAAAAAATCGTTAGCATTTCTATCTTACGAGCGTAAATCATCGAACATGTTTACGGTCCACTTCATATTACCTTCATTTTGTTGTTTTGAGTATTTTCACGTTGCATTTTACAGATCTGACATGTTAATGGAAATTTTAGGATAAAACAAACACCCCTCTGCTTTTAACGCCTTGTTTTTTGTCACTTGACTCTCTTTTGTTGCTCTTTGTGTTCACCTAAGTAGGCTATGCAGAGGAGGCATTTGAGAGTTTCATGAATCTTTAGGCAAGTTTAGTCATAACTGGATGATATTATACTGGGAAAGAACACACCTACGCTCTACGCAGTCATTGTCTCTGTAGAGCGGGGAAAATAGCGCACGGACTCAGGCGGAAACACAGGCTTCACTGTATGTAACCGTTTGAGCACAAGAGGTTTTATGAGTCAGCGAGCACTTATTTTGACCAGTCCCAAGATGAACGCATACATGGGAATACTGGTGTCTGAAGGCGATCGCAAAGTGTAGATGAGAAAGTCTGCGTTTAAAGTGTCAAGTGAATGTGCTTTGCTCTGGTGCTACAGGTTAGATTTGGGCAAAGATTTAGTTGTTTTGTTCGCTGCCCTTTGTTTAATGTCCGCCCGTCTGCTTCGGGTCCTGCGTAAAAATTGCCATTACATCGTTCAAATAAGGAACACATTTCAAAAGTATCAAATATCGTCATAATAGAGGTAATGGTTACATAATCTTCAATAATAAAAGAAGAATTACAATGAGGGGTGCACGGTGGCAGAGCGGCTAGAGCTTCTGCCTCTCAATAAGGAGATCGTGGGTTCGAATCCCGCACCACCCCAACATCGTGGTTTCGAATTCTGAACCACCCCAACATCACATGATCTCTCTGGGTGGAGTCTGCATGTCCTCCCCGTGTTACCGTGGGTTCTCTCCGGGTTCTCCGGCTTCCTCCCACCGTCCAAAGACATGACTGTACAGGTTAATTGACAACTCTAAATTGTCCCTAGTGAATGAATGTGAGAGTGAATGGTTGTCTGTCCTTGTCTCTGTCTCTCTGTGTCAGCCCTGCGACGAGTTGGCCACTGTCCACTGTCCTGTACCCCGCCTAAGGCCCAAAGTCACTGGGATAGGCTCCAGTCACCCGCGACCCCTAACGGGAATAAGCGGTAGAAAATGAATGAATGAATGAATTACAATGAAAATGTGTCTTACGTAGTTCATGTGGTCATCTGCAGTAATTGTTATGTTAATGAGTTTATGCTTTACTTCAGTTCCACGTGCCGAGCTGACTCCAATGAATCCTGGCTCTAGGATTAATTTATAGAACTTGTTTTAGGGCGAGGGAGTTTGAGAGCGCCACCTAGTGCCTCTCTACTCTGATATCTTTGACTGTTTTCAACAAAAACGAACTTTTCAGCAAAAAATAGTGACTGTTTCAAGAATAATGCATTCCAATGAAATGAGCCGTAGATGTTGTAATTAAGTTGTACTTTAAATGTTGAACAGTGAGGATGAAGCGGACATGATGCTGTGATTGTGACTGATCGGCCATTAGAGTTAATCATTTAACCTGAGACGCTGCTGTTTTTTGACCAGTTTGCTCTCTTAATATCGGCTTTCATGTAGAAAAAACAAACTTGTCCAATCTGCTCCTGAATATGTTTTATTGTTTCATTTAATCCACGTCATCCATTTTTAAGATTTAAATGCCCCAACTAAGTGCAATTTTGGCCGTTTTTACACATAAAATGTCTTATTTCTATATGAAAACATTACATGATGAAAACGTGTAATACGCGTTATGTTTTGTGGCTTTCAGTCTTGTTTTTGTCACTTTTAGACATGTTATTGCTGCTTTAAGCTGTGTTTGTGTAGCATTGAGTCTCCTTTGTGTCATTTGGGTCCATTTTATCTTTTTTAAATGCGTTTTTGTCGCTTTTAGACATGTTATTGCTGTTTTTATTTGCATTTTGTCGCTTGTAGTTGTGATTAGTATCACTTTTGTCGCTTTCAGACTCATTTTGGTCAATTTTACTTACTTTACTTACTTTTTTCGACACTTTTTTCATGTTTTTGTTGCTTGTTTCCGAACATATTTTAACATCAATACAGGTTTAGCAGTTTTTATGCAGAACAAAACACGATATTTTGTCGTTTGTGGAGGAAAATCTTTGCACCTCAAAAACTGCAGCCTTTGCGATTCGTTGACTGCAGTCATTCAAACAGTGATTTGGTTGAACAGGCCTGTTTTGTGACAGGCAGAGTAAATGTCAGCTGTGTTTTGAGTCCGTTAACGTTGGTGTGGCCTCCCGTCTCCTCTGTCACCTCTCTTCTGTTTTTAGCCGTGGAACAGATGGACCCCCTCTGGACACGAGCGGCGGGAAACGTTTGTGCGGCTTTTAATCAATTAGATATAAAGTTCATTCAGGAGGTCATGCCGGTGTCAGCGTTTCTCATTTCACTTTGGAGATTTTGTGACGACTGAATTAAACAAAGTTATTACCTCGTACTGATCAGTCGTACACATTTACGTTCTGTAAATTAGAGTCTGTGTTAGGGTTTATTATTGATAAACTGTAACATGTGCGTTTTTGGTTGAACACAAATATGTAATATCATTTGCAAAACGTGAAATATGTCAATTTACGTATTTTGTCAACGAAAACGTACAATAGGTACTAAATGGAATTACAAAAACGTAAATTATGTACATATTTTTCTGGAGATTGGGCTGTTTTAGTTTACAAATTCTCTTTTCACTTTCACTAAATTATAACAAAAATAATGTAGAAGAATGTATGTATGTGGAATATAAAATAACTTGTTGCATTATTATTTAAACATGACAATACTTTTAGCTGAATTGCATTTCTGTTTCCGTTTTTACTAATTTGTCTATCCAAAAAAACAAACTAAGGATATCATTGAAAATTTGTCGATATCGGCCGATACAGATACTGGAACTGATAAATAATTATTTCCTAGTTTAGGCCTGTCAATCCAACAGAAATGTGTAAAAACATGTCTTTAAATGTATTAGTTGATGTTCAATTATCAGAAACAATGATAAAAGTGCAGATACATCTCACACCATTACTGGAACACAACAACATGTATTTATTTTAGCTGTTTTAGTAGCGTTTCTTACTATAAATCAAATTTTACGACCCATATTAGGGCCGAGAGCGCCTCCTTGAGGGCCACACAATCAGTGCAATACAAAACATTTAATATGAGATCGGGCTACAAACTCTTTATTTTACAAAAATGTCGGGCCTCGAGCTTAAAAGGGTCAAGAAACCCTGCTATAAATGATACTTGATAATATACTTTGGTGCAGTTTAAGTCAAAAATAGTCCGGTTTATTCCTCCAAAGCTTGAGCTCTACTCCAAACCCACAGGCTTTTATTGAATAAGATCGTCTGAAGTGCCTTTGACAGGTTGGACTACTAATTTAACTAAAATGCAGTTAAGATAAACACATCAAACACATCAAAGTTATCAAATACATATACATACATTTTTTTAGGTTTTTATCTTACTTCCTGGTTGTAAGTGATGACATCACACTGAAACCATCTTGTACACTGGACCAAAACTCATCTAATGTCACATATTTTTTTATTTGACAAATAAACATATTTGTGAACACCTTTATTTTGTTGAATTAATGTTCAAAGAGTTGAAAAAAGTAGTTTATTTAGTGTAAATTACGCATAACTTTCGTCTCCCCCGGTGTGATGTCATCAATTATGTTCACTTCCTGTAAATTCTATAGATTTTTCAATTTTTCTTCTTGATTGGTGTAAAACTATAATTTATATTTACAACAGGTATTAATACACCAAATAAAGTCAAAATTAGAAAATCATAAACACTTGTCATACACACTTTAATACTATTTTACACTATTTAATACTAATACACTTTGATATTATTATGGCCCAAATTATCAAAAGTTGTGTATTTTACTGCAAGTTTAAAAATCGTTTACCATCATAACTTCACAAACAACTACCGTGGTGTAAATCAGAGTCAACATTTAGATTCCAAACGACAATAAAAGTGACTTAGAACGTCTGTTTAACGAAGCGTTTTGCATGATTCAGTGTTGTGCCTCCCTGGCTGTGGCCGTCCATCTGTCGTCTGTGATTCAAAACGCGCCGCTCGATGCAGAAAGTTTGGACATCGCAGCTGTAGAACAAGACTGTACAGATAAACAAACGGATGACGCTACGCCACACGTCTAAACAAGTTACACATCTCCAATACGGCATCAATTATTCATTTCAGACCATTTTAAACAACAAAATGTCCCATCCACAGAGGTTAGACCCCTGTTGTGATTCTTAGTTTAGCAGTTCATATTGTAGCCTTCTCTCAAATGCTTTCTCAGCGTGCAACCAATGTGAACTTCTGATTTTAAACATAAATCACAATAAAAGTAGGGCTAATGATTATTCTTTCAATTAATGGGTTGTTTTGGAACATGAAAGTGAATATGAGATTTTTTTTTATAAATTTGTTCCAGATGAAGCTAAAGTGAGTGGGATTAAGGACATCCTGATGGTCTTTGCACACACAAGTAGTTTATTTCAATCAAAAATGCTAAATATACACGTTTCCTGTGTAATTTTTAGGTATTTCCTGCTTTGTCTGAGTTGTAAAACCTCATTTGGCTTTGGAATCGGCCTATAAAGATAGCGAATACAAAATTAGTTGACCATTTTCTCAATAGTCAGTTAGTTGTGATTAATTTACTAACTTGTTGCAGCCCTAAATAACTGTCAGATAGATTTTATTTACTTACCAATTTAGAGCCGGTACTAACGACTCTTTCAGTAGTCGACTATCAGCAATTATTTTGTCAACGAGTCAAACAGTTATTTCTCTTGTACATTGAGACGTTTTGAATACATTTTTAACCAAATAAATGTTGAAATATAGTGACTGAACAGAATATAGAAAGTCTGTCATTGGGGAAAATCCCACGAGGAGCTTAGACCACTGTTCTCCTGAAATGCAAGGTCTCTTTTTCTTCTACAGAAAAAGCAATTACAATTAGAAACGAAAAAGGCTTCAGAGGCTTCATAAAATGTACTACATCACGTTCAAAGATGCAGTTGACTTAGAAATACTGTTAATTATATGAAAAGCCAAACAAAAAGTAAAGTAAAGCTGTTCAGAATAGGTTTATTTTTGTTTCAGAGGACAACGAGCACAGAAGAATATAATATGAATCATTTTTGGAGCGCGTTTGCAATAAAAACGTGTGTCTGTTTATGGTTTACAGCTAGAGAACTCTTAGCTATTAATTTAAATTACCCCAGAGCTTTGAAGTGTCCAATTTCAAACACATGAATAAGGACAAAACAATTGCAGAATATTTTGAAAATGAAAGCGCTTGAAGACCTGTTGATTTCGATTTCATTTTTGTCAGCTTAATACGTGTTTTTGTTGCTTTTAGACATATTTTTGTTGCTTTTTATCTAATTTTTGGCACTTTTAGATGTGTTTTGTTGCTTTTATTCACGTTATTGCTGCTTGTAGTTAAATTTTTTCTATTTTAGTTGTGTTTTGTTGCTTTTAGACATGTATTTGTTGCTTTTGGTCTCATTTTTGTCGCTTTTAGATGTGTTTTGTTGCTTTTTGTCCCCTTATTTCAGCTTTAAGTCACTTTATTGACACTTTTAGTCATGTTATAGTCATGTTTAGTCAAATTTAAACACTGTCCCAGAAAAAAAAAAAAAAAAAAGAGAAATACAAAATAATTGCAGAATATAAATGAAAGTGCTTGAATATGACGTGCTGATTTTGTAATTCGTAGTTGATGCTTGATGACGGGTGAGATCGATTGTTAAGGATAAGTGTTTGACATTCATTTTAAAAGTGAAAAAAGGGACAGATTACACACAATTGATCTTCCTTCTGTTCCTTGTTGCTCATGTCAAAAGAAATCATAATCCAATGTACTATAAATGTGCAAATAAACATACTATATAATAAAACATTTTTAGCAGTTCATATTTTAGTCTTTCAAATGTTTCCTTTGTGCAACGTGAACTGAATCCTTCCTTATTGTGAAACATGAACCACAATAAGTGACAGATAAGTTGCATTTTAGGGCTGGTTTTATCGATTATTTTAGTAGTCGTCTATCACAGAAGTAAAGTGATTGTTTCTGTTGTACATGGAGACTTTTGAAATACATTTTTAACCAAATCAATGTTTAAATATTGCGAGAATACAAATCAAATTTTGTTGTCAGGAAAATCACATGATTTATTTTTTTTAGTTAAGATTTTGATTTTAAAATGCCAGAAAATGATTACGATTAACCAAAAGACTGTTATTTTTTTATAGTCAAGCACACTGTAAAAAATCATTATCTAGTGTTGATGAAATTGCTTAAATTCAGCTGGATTTGAGTAGTTTTGACTTGACTTATTCATTTGTTGATTAGAATATTTCACTGGTTTCAATGCATTTCTGATCTGGAAGACAATTCAGGTCAAAATAAAAAAAATAAAAAATTCTTTTTGCCAGTGGGTAAGTCAAATTTTCTTCACTCATTGGCAAATAATTTGGCTTGGAAAAAGTTGTAAAGTCAAAAACGGATTAATAGAAGGATAATATTCCTTCAAATAATCAGATTTTACCCGGTCAAAACGTCTGAAATTAAGATTACGATTCTGAAATCAAGAACCTTTATCTAGAAATGCATTTTTTGCTGTGCAGTCACAATTGGTCAGTTAATGGTTGCAGCCTTTAGATGTATTTCCAGAGTTATTCAGTGTATTTTCAGTTGTGTAATAACGCTGACCTGAGCCACACTCGAGTCCAAAACCACACAGTCACTTTTCAGAGATGAAGAAACTCTTGGCCTGGAGCCGCCTCACATTCAGCGCTCAGATATTACTCAGATTAAAGATTGTGTTTGTTGCTGCCATCAGATTGTTCCTTGGCACAGAATCGAGAAAGACCTGGACCAGAATCTGTAGCGTATACGAGGGCAAAGCTGCACAATATGACAAATAAAGCCATATACAATCGTTATATTTATTTAGAGCTGGGATCTTATGACCAAAACATGAATCACAATCAATCACATCTTTGATTACGTTTTATTTTGTGTTTGTAAAACTCGATAAAATACAGTAGCTTTCAATATTAAAGAACCTGATTTTTACTCTTTTGAAATGTAAAAAACAGAACTAGTCCATGTTCCTGATCTTTTTTGCATGTAATAAAGTAAGATCTATGTTGCTCCAGCACAGATATTTTGTAAAAGCCTCT
Source organism: Rhinogobius similis (assembly GCA_019453435.1). Lineage (NCBI taxonomy): Eukaryota > Metazoa > Chordata > Actinopteri > Gobiiformes > Gobiidae > Rhinogobius > Rhinogobius similis. Next base: position 14,657,291 of record CM033631.1, read on the forward strand.
GTTTCAGTGAAAATGAGACCACAGCGCTTTCTCTGCATCTGTTTATTGACCGTTTGCGTGTGTCGTCACAGCACGCCTGCTTTGACATGACGGATGGCAGAAGCGCCGTCTAAAATAATGGAAAGTGTTGAAAACCTGCCCATTTATCAGCTTGATTTTACAGGTTAAATTGTGGTCTCCTGTTGTGCGGTTGGCTGCACAAACAGACAGCGAGTAAACCTAACCTGACTTTTTATCATATAGACCAGTCATTCCCAAACAGGGGGTCGGGATCCAAACCTGAGGGGGTCCCCAGGAATTTTTAGAAAAGAGGTCGGAACTAGATTTTGTAAATTCTAATTATGGAATTGAATTGTAATTGCTTGTGTAAAGTATTTTATAATCGTTATTGTTATGTTAGCTTCTTAATTATTTTAAGAATTCTTTATTAACCAGAAAACAATTATATTTTTTCTTCAAAGACAGTAGTTTCTTGGGCAGAGGAAGGATGATAAGATAAACGGGTAAGATATGGGTCGCTGGGAGAAAAAGGAAAAAAGGAGTGAGGCGTGTACCAGGATGTGCACGCTTGTGTTTTATACGCTCTCAATTCATTTTGACGGAGCAGCAGATAAAAAACTAATTTTGTCATTCATAGACAGCGCAAACAAGAGGTTGTTGTTAATGTGCTCATTACATTTGCCAACAAGTGATAAGTGGCAATATCTAACTTCATCCTCGTGTTTCTAAAGTCCACTTAAAACCATTAATTTTCCTGCCAGACCGCTATGTTTTCGGTCCATTATACACTCTCCTACGTCGCATCGGCCAACACGGTGTTATCAATCATGTACAGTGCACTCGGCCGCTCCAGATTTACATTTTAAAGCCTCAGAATCGATGATAACACGCTCTCTTTAATTGCTCGCCTAATCTGAGAGGATGTTTACCAGCAGGAAGTAGCCCATCTCCACTTCCTCTGGCATTTCTCTGCCCTTTGCCCACGTGAACAGGGCCCACCGCGGCACTGACAGGGCACACGCAGGGGACACGTGTCACGCTGTAGACAACCAGGGAGTCTTCATCTTTAAAATGCATTATCCTTAGTACAGTGTAGGTTATAGAGACAGGGCGGGGCAATTTTAATCACATCGAAACTGCAAACTGAATGTCCTCTGCAAACAACGACAAGCCCGTCAAATTATAAATAAAACAGGCTTTGTTGTAGTGCTGCAGTATATGACAAAAGTATGGATACTGCAGTAGTGCCAAATACAACAATATCGGAACTAACTGTAACAAGCTCCTCCCTCTGAAAGAAATGTACACTTTATTAAAATGAAAACGTTGAAACGGGCTGATTTCTAGGTGTCTGTTGTCTGTCGTGTAGTAGATTAATCAGTCAACTAATTATTTTGATCAAGAGTATTTATACGACAAATACAGTGAAAAAGTGAAGATATGGAGTGGGTTAGCTAAAGATCTTGGAGTGAATCATAATCTAATCTAATTTTCTTGGTACTTTTCAGTATGAATTGTTATTTTTTTGCATGAACTCCAGTGCAGTTGTGTTTTTTTGGTGCAGTTTGGGTCAGATACAGAGAGATACTTCATAGTTTTGCCACACCCCCTTTTTAGTCGATTAATCGGTCGATAAGGAAGGTCTTTAATCGACCAAGAATTTCTTCAGTCGACTTCATTTCATGCATGATTTTTATAACTAAGTCTCAATAATCCTAACCTGGCCTGCCAGATGAACTGTTCTCAAACTCTTAGAATCCATCTGGACGGTGTCCCGCTGATGGGGCTGTACCGGGAGCTGTGCTGGACCAATCACAGCGCTGCATTCTGGTTTGGGCGGAAGCCAAATGAACAAACCTAAACAAACATGACGGCGCCGACGGACATACTTCGACCTATTTTAGCAGATTTATGGACTATTTTGTTGAAAAACGTGCACGTAGAATCACTTTGTGCATTTGATGACGAGGAAAAGTCTGTGTCTTTCTCTCAACTGGATTTAAGCACAGTTTGATTCTCGGCTTGTTCTGCTGCATCAGTTCAAATGTTCGTCATGACATTCAGACTTTTCCTGACGACTCTGGGTGAGAGACTGTCCAGATTGATAAATGTGTAGAACGTAATTCAGAAGAAACACATATCAATCTGGATATGTAGTGTGATTTTTTTCAAAATAAATGAAATGATTGTGCAGAAGCATATTCATACATCACATTAACATTATTACAGCACGTACACTTACATCCCATATCGCATAAATGTGCAAAACAGTGCAGCGCTGTCAACTTAGTAGTTTGAACAATAAGTTTAGCAGCTCAACACAATCTGATTTTACAGTAAAATTGCAAGTCGTATCACAATGCTTAATGACAAATATTGGTTTTTTTACAAAGCTAGTTAAGCCCTAAACACAGACAACTATTTTCTCATAATTTAGATTTTAGAATGATCAAAATCACCCAGTCTTCTTATGTTCTAACTGTCATAATGTCACCTGTTTGACCTCTTGATAATAACGGCAGCAGAATGAAGAAGAAGCGCTGGCCCTGAAAGCTTTGTTAATGATGCTTTATGCAAGAGACGTTGGTAAAATGGGTTTCCTTTTCCATGTGTTTTTCATGATAAATGTGTGCCCCCAATCCATTAGTTTGGTCACACGGCCCACACACACACACAGTTAAATCCATCCAGGCTCTGGTCTGTTTATGTTGTCGTACATTTGCATCTTCTATACGGCAGCCAACAACACACAGTAAACATGTTTTGAGCTGCATTTACGACCTTCTCTATTGTTGAACAAGTTTATTTGAAGAGCACAATTCATACGCAGAGTAATTCAAAGTGCTTTAGTTTACAGAACGAGAAAATATGCATTAAAATCACAATACAAACAAATAAAAACAGAAATAATCATTATACTTTCAAAGAGAAGAGCGCAGATATAATCCCCTCAGTCGCAGAGCAAATCACAACTGTCCTGAGCTTAGATTTGAGCATAACTTTGCAATATTTCTGTGCATTATATATTAGGAAAATTAATTCTCAAAGTCTACAATGCACAGACCTCCATCAAGACTGTATATTGCACAGACAATGGGGTAAAATCTTCCGGCTAAAGTAAGTAAGTACATTTTATTTGTAGAATGCATTTTACAGAGAAAGACAATGATAATAAAATAAAGTCTTGATGGATCCCTGCTCTTGATAATTGAAGGACGGGTCAAATGCTCTCTATATTCAGAGTGTAGAGTGAGGAAGTCTGGTTTAAACCTACTGAAACCGAGAAAGCCGCTGAGAGACAGGTGAAAACACTGATTTAAAGTAGAACTAAGTAACATTTTTACCTTATTAAATGTCTTTGTAAGTCCATGTGGGCCGTTTGAAGCCCCCGCCGTCGCCCCCTGCTGTCTCTAAGCAGAAAACCAGCTGCGACTTTTCTGAAATGAAGACGACTCTCCTGAGAAACATTATTTTATATTTAGTGACATTAAATGTTTTTATATGTGATTAAATATTCCTTATAACAATAATAATAATAAAAAGGAAGGGGAAAAAAAGAAAAAAAAAGCTTTTGGGCGTCATTTTACTGGGAGTGTACGTTCTCAAGAGACCTGCAGGGGGAGCTCTGTCACTGAAGTTACTGCGTTCTACTTTAAAGGACACATATTCTGCTACAGTGCCTTTTTTTGAGATTTTAACCTTGTTCTCACAATTTTCCGTCATCAAAAACACACCGACATTAGAAAATCCACCTCCCTCCGAGCATCAAAAATACTTCCTGCTGAACTCCCTCAATCTGGGACGTATTTTCAGATTTCATATGTCACTCGTCCAAGAATCTTCTGCTGTTTTAAGTCTTTAAATCATCACCATTTCTGTCATCTAAACACGTTCACCGTTCCCGCTAGCCTGCACTATAGCGTTTGTTGACAGATAACTTCACTAAATTGTTTGAGTGCTAGCACCATCTACCGGCTGGAAGTGTCATTTCACAAAGGCTGATAAAACCATTTAATCAATAATTTAAAAAAGTGCTTTCAAAATATGAGATTGCAAATTTAAGGTACTCAAGGGTACGTTTAAAGGCTAATAACAATATGAAACAGTTATAATATTTTTCCTTTAAAACCAGTGACAAAACTGAAAAAAAAAAGAAAAAAAAAGAGAACAAATAAAACAGTTCTTTAGACGTTCGCGCTGACAACAAACAATCAAAACCAACGAACAGGGCGAGTTAAACACTTCCTCTTTGTCAGCAGTAATGAATATTTGTGTCATAATTAGAGGTAATGGTTTAAATTGATCGGTGAAGAGCAGAGAAAAGGCTGAGAATAGCAGCTGTACGTCCTGTTCAGCTCTGGAGTGCAGTGTAGGCGGATGGAGCTGAAGACAATGATATCACTCCTGCATTTATCCTGTCCCACATTCACTTTTGGAAAAATACTTTACTAAATGTCTTCGCGCGGCGCCTCACCAATGTATCGCAACGTTTATGCAGTTAGTCAGAATTAGAACAAAATATGTGGTATTCAATAACGAACAGGGTTTCCGCTGAGCATTCAGAAGCATTAGAAGTCAGCATTAAATTGATTGATTGATTGAAAACCTTTTTGACAAAGATTTATCTATCAGAAGAATAAACATAAACTGAATAAAAATAAGAAAAAATAATTATCTTCTCTCCAGAGCCGCTGTATCAGCCAATCAAAAGTGAGTATCCGACGGTAGTTTTTACTATAGTTTTAATCTGGGATATACTGGATTTATGGAATCTAGATGTTAAAAGCTGAGATCAAATCATCTAAAAAATAAAGACAGGGTTTTAAACATACATGTGCACGATTTAACTTTCATGTAAATTAGGGCGAAAAATTATGATCACGATTTTCTTGGGTCCAGATCATGATTTCGATTTTATCACGATTCATGTTCACTTTGTATATCTAGTTTGGATTTTTCTGACCAGTGCGATTGCGATTAGATTTGCAATTTATGTTTTAATAATGAGATTCTGTTCAAATTCACATTTTAAACACAATTTTGTCACTTTTTAGTCGCATGTTTGTGTATTATAGTCGCATTTTAGGTGCATTAAGTCGTGTTTCGTCGCTTTTGAAGGCTTTTTTCCATCGCTTTTCGTCACGTATTTTGTTGTTTGTGGAAGAAATGATTGCACTTCAAAAATTGCAGCCTTTGTGATTTGCTAATTGCGTTCCTTAAAATTGCGTTTTTGTGTGGATTTGGTTTAATCGTGCAGCTCTGGCCTTTAAGAGGTAAATAAAGTCATCTGCTCAGAGGCTTCAGAGGCTAAACAACAGGAGAAAAAGTGTGTTTGAACAGACAGCTGCATTAAAGAGAGAAACAGTGAATCACGATACGACGATTTCACAAAAATAGCAGATTGTCACAGGGACCAGCTCACGATTCGATTTTTATCACCGTATCGCCCAGCCCTAATGTAAATTCACTTTTTGAATACTATAAAGTACTTTGTCTTGTTCTCGTCATTCTGCTGCAGAATGGTTTGAAGTAGTTTTATGTCTTGTTTTGACATTGATTATGGCATTGAAATGTATCATTAAAAAGCATTCAATTTGATTTGCTGAAACTTGAATAAACCATGACTGAGATTTCAAAAACATAACAGTTAATGAGATTTTCCAGTTTTGCGCAGCATGTTTGCATTCGAAAAATAAATCTATAAAAGACAAACTGATCAAAATCTGAACTCGAAGACAAAACCAGAGTTGATTAAAGCTAAAACTGACAAAAAAGGCCAGTTAGTTAGTTCCAGTGTCCGTTATTATTATTTGATTTAAATTAGATTACATTATTTTTTGTAATTTAGTTCAGATCTTTTTCATTTGGTCCTGGTTTAATTCCACTTTTTCATTGTTAAATCAGTCGGACAAGTCTGGAAGTCACAATTTTGAACACGTCTCATTGTAATATTCAAGCCGTGCAGCTGTACTTCTTTGTTCATCGGCTCATCGTGTCCTCTCCCACTAAATCTCCCAGACATTCAAGGCTGTTATTCATTATTCTTTTCCATTTACGGCTGAACAAACTGTGAATTGTGATAATGGTACGGCTGAACAAAGCTGGAAAAATATCTAATTGTGTAGATTTGTGATTGTTGTTTTAAAAATCAGGATTACGTTCAAATCCAGGAGCATAACATTTGAGAAAAGATTGAAATGCACGGCGTACAAGAATCACAAGAACAGTTTTGTTGAGGTTTAAACTACAACAGCAACTAATGATTATTTTGACAATCAATTAGTCTAGTATGGTGATTCATTTTTTTATTTAATTATTAGTTTGACCGTGAAAGACCGAGATTTTAACAGTATTTAATCAAACTGAAGGAGTTTACTTACAGCAGAATAGTTTTTTGATAAATAGACTCAACTTTACATGTTTCTTGTGTAATATTCCGGCTATTCCTGCTTTGTTTGTGTGATAAAATGTTCTCTTTGTTGCGTATAGTTTGATTATTAGATTATAAAATTGGTTGACGATTATTTAAATAATTGATCAGTTGTGATAAATCGATGGACTTGTTTCAGCCCTAATATAAGCTACAGGGTTAGGTTTTGTCATAGGTGTCCAAAGATGTGATTAGCTTTGTTTTTTGTAGAGGAAATTGTGTCACTTAGAGATGCACAATGTCACTTTCTAACTCCTTGGAGACGAGCACAATATAATCGCAATATAATGGAACGAACAAAAAAATAATCATGATTACGTCTTTTGAAATCGATCTGTTGTCAGTGTTGGGAAGAATACTTTGAAAATGTGTTTAGGTACAGAATACTGAAGTGTATTTTGTAAAATATTCAGTGACTTGGTCCAATCAGAGGACTGTATTCTGAACATTTCGATAACTGTCACATTGAGTTGCTGTTGCAGTTTGAAGCCTAAATTGCGTGATCAAGTACCACAATGTCTGTACAGTCGCAAGTTGTACACAGTCGCTCAAAATGATTCTTTTTTTTTTTTTATCAATTTTTCCCAGATAAAGCTGAATTGAACCGGTTTGACGTCCTGGTGAAGAATATTTACAGACAGGGTGTTTTCATTTAAAAAAACAAACACATTTTTACATTTCCCGTGTCATTTTTATGCAATTCCTGCTCTATCTGAGTCATAAAACCTCAAGCTCATTGCACATTTCGGAATCTGTGTTACGTTCAGATAGCGATTATTCGATTACTTAATTCAGTTAATCAGTTAGTTGCAATAGATTAACTTTAGTTTTAGCTTTAGTTACTTCCCAACATCGTCTATAGTCCGAAAATCTGTCACTTAAACTTAATTTTGTCATTCAGAAAGTCCGATTTCATAAAAACTGGTCACAAAATTGAGGAACAGTGATGTGTTTGAAAGAAATGTAATGATTTGACAGTAGTTTGGTCATGGTCTGTGTAATTGTGAATAATCGTTAACTCGTGACTTTTTTTTGTCAATAATCTCAACACTAAAATCTGATATTGTCACATCCCTATTTATACTAGTACAAGTTTAGCTGATTTTCTTTCTTTTTTTTTTTAACGTAATTTAAAAAAAACAGTTGCATAAAACAGTATACTTGCAGATTTTTGTTTTGCCAACGTAGGCCGATCACATTATGATTCAATTGCGATGAATCCTCCAGGACTCATTTGTGTTTTCTGGATGGCCGTGTGACGCTCTGGTCCTGTTGTATCCAGTGCCAGTTCAGTGCCGGTTCAGTGGGTCGTGTTTGTTTGAAGAGCTCGTCACGCCTCTCGCTCCTGCGCCGCTCAGAGCCGTGTGTCACTGTGATAAGAGGAAACACTGCGGAGGAGTATCACTGCCGCTAAACAGAGGCAACCTGTCATCAAGAAACTCTGCGTCGCTAAACACGAGCGGGGAACAGATGTGGAGAGACGTGTTGATTTATGACTTCATACTTTTAGCAGAAGCTCAGGAATTTTGCTGTTACTACTAAACTCTTTGTTTTTCTTTTTTTTTCAGTTCGCTCTCAACATATAGACTTTCATGTGGAAACAACAAAACTTGTCCAGTCTGCTTTTAAAGATGTTTATTATTTAATTGAATCCACTTCATCCATTCTCCGGGACATTGTAACTTCAAAGGCTGTTTTCTTAAAATGCATTTTTCTCCCACAGAGACTTGAAGATCAGCCTTAAAGAAGCTCCTGCACACACCAAACTTTACAATCTTGTATGAAACACAATTTTGACAGAACATAGCAAAGGATTTGTTGATATCTAATTCTAAGCCTGATTTATTAAAGTTTTAAGTCAAAAAAATAAGGCAAAATCTGAATTTTTAGGCCAATTTTCAGTCAGATCTTATTCAAAAACTAAATAAGAAATCCAAAATCCCCCCTGTACATTTTTGTAAGTAATGTAAAAAAAATTGACAGTTTTTACACATAAAATGCCATAATTATATATAAAATCGCAAAAAACTACTATAAACGACAAAGTTTCAAATTTATATATTTTGTTGTTGTTTAAATCATTTGTTTAAACGAACCAAATCAAACATGAGAATTTTGAAGTCATTCTAAAACGAACAACGAATAATAACAAAATTCCCAATCTTAAACTTATAGCATTTGATCATAAGTTTTCAGCTGCAACTTTTCAATATTTTAATGGGACATCCACAACAAAACATGCGTCTTTTTTAACACAAAGACAATGTCAAAAAAGAATAAATGGTTGCGGATTTTCATCTATAATACACTTAATTCATCTTAATTCATACATTTCTTGATCTAGAAGCCTTCTTTCATCATATTTCAACCCTTATTTGGCTGATAATTTAGTTAAAGTCTCAATGAATAACAGAAATAATCTATTGACCAGTCGAATACTAAAATAATAATAATCTGTAATTGCCTATACCATTAGGTTGTTTTACATTTCCTGTATACATTGATTGTTCTTATCCATAATCTGTGCATTAATAGCTATAGTCAACAGTTATCTGTACTGTATTTTGTAATAATATAAGTAACTATACTGTATTTCAGCCCATAATCTACATATTGTGGATTAGACCTTTCTAAAACTACAGTTGAGCTGAACAACTTCTTCTTAAGCCTTGGTGCAGGTGCAAATGTTCAAGTTTAAAGAGTGTAATTTACTCTCTTTCGTTGACCATCTGAGTCCAAAATCACTGCTATTACGCTTGTACTGTCCTGAGAACAGCTGATCTAACACAACCTCAAGCATTTCCTCAAAAGTTCGGTTAAAGGTTCAGGCAGGGGGCATCCGGATTTGAACCGGAGACCTCTTGATCTGCAGTCAAATGCTCTACCACTGAGCTATACCCCCGTGGCTGAAGATAGTAGCATCAGCAGCCTGTCATGTCTGGTCTGTCAAGTCAGGGTCAGTTTATGTTTTACTGCATGTTGAGTTTAAAAATAACTTTCTATCTTATCATGACTATGACTCTAATATGAAAAACTTTGGTCCTGCTTATTGTAATTCCTGAAAAAAAGGAAAACAGTTGTTATTGCCCGGTTTAAGGTGTTTAGTTTATTTGCCATTTGTAGAAAAACACATTGGAAAACATGTGCAAAAAGCTCAGAATGCACAGCAAAACGTTAAAGAAAAATCAAACTAGTTCATGTTAAACTCTTCACATCAGTCACATGTATTGCTCACTTTCCTAATGCAGTCCGAGCATCCTAAATATTCACTGTGATGATGAGTTTATAAGCACTTTATTCTGAGTGAGTTTTATCAGGTCCCAGGTGCAGCTAACAAACATTAGCATGCTAACGACGCACTTCCTGCTTCTCGTTGAATAAAACATTATAAACAGATGCAGAGAAAGCACTGCATTTTCACCCAAATAGATGCTTTTACAATATATCTGTGCTGGAGCAACGCCGATTTTACTTTGTAAAACAGTAAAAATCAGGTACAGCACCTTTAAAAACAACTACATAAACAACAAGTGTTACAAAACATTAAAAGTACAAGAAACATTTTAACATTGTGAAATAAGCAAGATAAAAACGATTAAAAAGAATGTTCCACAGATAACATTAAACTCATATCTATTTTTATGTGTATTATTCAAATTACAGAGTGTTTTTATTGCTCAAAAAACACATTGTCCAGGTGGAATTTAGAGCAAAAAAAGTTCAATCAAGTTAAACAGACAAATTTTAAAAACGTATGTAGCAGCCAAGTGATGAGAGCTTGAGAATAGCAGAAAATGCACTTGTGGTCTTAAAACTCTGATCATCTGTCTCATTAAGATAAACAGTGTTTTATTTATCAGAAATTAACTGTTTATTTAGTCTTACAAGTATAGGGGAGACTTACATGAACATTACTTCAGATTTTAACCGGAGACTTCTTAAACTACTCCAAACCCCCACATCTTGTTGATGATTGGATGTTGTTGATTTAACCTTAACGTGTCAAACAAACCGCGCACGACCGTCACCCGTGGCTTAATCTCAAATAGTCGGATCCAAAACAGCGTCAGCGCCTGTTTTTCCCACCGAATATACACAGCAGCACAGCACAGCCAGCCTTGCCTGATTGCAAACTAATATGATTAGCCGGCATTGCGTAACCATGGTGACGCGGCGGGGTGGGCTGATGGGTAATTTGATGTCCGGGCCCGGATGGAGCGCTCGCCGCATTACGGAGCTCCAGTTTGAATCAAAACATGAGAAATGACGAGTAATAAATGACGGTTATGGACTTGGCGGAGCACACACTGCGAGTGCGGTTTAGTGGACTTCCTCTGCGGTTTATGCGCTCTGGATCTCAGTCTGTGTCGGGGAAGAACGAGGAGCTGATTTATGGTCGAAGTGAAAGTTGCAGTGAGAGAAGAGGAGGCGGAGTTTGAGAGCTATAGCCGTGATAATTAACAATAGCGCCGTATAATCGCCTACACATTAGAGCCAGAACGATGGCAGTGGGTTAAGAAGCCCGTTGAGGTTCTGAGATGAGATTTCCCACTCATTTTCCCCATAGGCTTTTCAAAAAATAAGATGTAAAGGCACGACGAAGGCTAATCAGCTATAGCGCAGTTGTCTTTACTCGGGACGGGAAAGAGAGGGTAGAGACATTTGCCAAAGTGATAACAACCTCATATGTGCATTTGCATCCTTTAAAGTTTATATAAAAGGTTAGACGACACATTTCATTAAAACGTAGTGAACATCATTATATTTAAGATTTTACTAAGCATTTTGCCCATTTGTCCCCAGTTTGACAGTTTCTGTAATGTTTATAATGTTACTTCCTGGTTGGACATGGAGATAGAGGTGATTCTACAACTGTTACCTAGCAACCATTTTCAAAACAAGGGCCAAAACCCCCATAAATGACACAATAGTTATAATTTGACAAATGGCAATACCCAATAATAACTTTATATTGTTGAATGACAAAAAACATTGAATGAAAAAAAATGGTCTTGTTTGTATTTTCCATAGTGCGTCGCTTTTTGATGACATTCACAGAGGGGTTATGTTTACAATCCAGCACTACTTCCTGTAATTTTAAAGTTTTATTTTTCAAAATTTCTTCACAAACGGCAACTTCACAGATGTAAAACTATGATAAATAATTGCCATAGGTGCCCTCCCATCAAACTAAGTCATTAGAATATTCTGAGAACCTGGCATATAGACTTTAAACCACTACACCACTGGCTAGCCACCTATAGCTCTTTTAAAATGTCACTTTCTGCTAAATGTTATTATAAATTGTCAGTGTGAAGTTTTACTAACAGATTTTAAATGCAATTATTGGTCTTGTCTTGTGGTCATTGTTACCTCCTAACTGATTAGCCCCCAGCAACAAGCTTTCAAACATTTTTATTTTTTCTGTTTTTCTAAAAATTAATGGGGAAATTCATATCTGGAACCTGTCACTGTTGAGCTCCATTACAAGTTAAAGTATTCTCCCATAAAACATAATGTAATTTTTGTGCAATCAAACTGCTGTTGTGCGGCCGATCAAATCCAATTGCAAGTATTGTAGTTGTGATTAGATTTGCAAGTTGTAAAATCGGGACTCAATTCTACAATCCACATTTTAAACACATCCACGAGTAATAAGAAAAGTGAAATATGAACTGCTGAACAAAAATCCCACGCATTTCACAACCATTTGTAAGGTTTAAACTGCAGGCTAACAGTTCCCTCCCCAAAATAGATGAGATATTTTATTGTTGCCCAAAAAATTGCAACATCTGTGAGTCTATTTGTGATTTTTGCAATATATTCGACACAGAAAGGTCTGACTACTGCACAGCCAAATGTCTCTGAATCTAAATCTCGTTCCTCCGTCCTGTTTGTCTCCAGGGGAAATACGCCAAGAGGAAGAGCCGGTTCAAGCGCTCGGACGGGAGCACATCGTCCGACACCACGTCCAACAGCTTTGTCCGACAGGTAAGAAAATATTCACAGAAGTACAGTAGCAGTGTCACAAATGGGCAATTTTTACACGTAAATTGGATTATTAGACGTCACAATATTTGCCTTTATTTAACAGTATTTCACGAAACACGTAACTCTATATTGAGACATCCTTACCGTAGACTGTGCTTTGCTAATCCTGGTGATAAATTTGTCTCTCCTCAAAGTTTAATGACTTTGATCTCTCGTCTAATGCTTTAAAGCCGCTTCTTCTGCCCACACAATCACACTACCGCCGCTTAAGTTCAATTAAAAACTCTTTATCTGGAGGTTGGCTAATTATATTCCCAGTTGGTCTAAAGGAACTTGGATGGAATTATTTAATGCTGTGAATATTGGCCCGTGAAAGAAATGCCTACAATGACTTCGACTGAAAAAATAAATAAATTGATTCGTTAAAATGACATGAATTCAGAATATAATCTTGTGTATTTTGGTCTATATCTATATAATTGACCTTGATTATTTGAGTTGTTTTGAGGTATTTCTATCTAAATTGTTTTGATATTTTGCCTCTTGTGTTAAGCTAAATGTGTAAAAATGCACCTGAATTAATATACATTTTCTTTGTGGCTGTGCTTTGTGGCTAGCTCAAGTCCTTTTTATACAACACATTTCTGCAGAGACCCGGTCAGCTTACCTGCCCCAAAGCCCTAAAACAGGCATGTCCAAACTAAGGCCCGGGGGCCAAATGCGGCCCTCAGACCAATTTTTCTTGGCCCTTAGGCTTCCTGGTGAACTGGCCCACATTGTCCTGAGAAGTACTATTTACAGCACATTTCAGATTTTCTACAATTCCAACCTAAATAACTAACATTTTGGTGCAATACAGACCTGATATTAAGGCAATGAGACTGAATGTACATGTGGTGGCGCTTAAAACATCACATAAAAGCAGCTTTTTTTAACGTTTCGCGATTGATTTGTGGCCCTCCGCTTGGTCTATAGTTCAATATGTGGCCCTCGATGGAAAAGTTTGGACACCCCTGCCCTAAACTCAAGTGAACAGTGAGTAGCGGTGGATGTCTCTGACAAAATGTTACTTTACAAAACAGCTGAATACTTCACCAAAGGACATTGTGTGTTTATAAAGGGACGCGTTTGTGTCTCAATGCTAACGCTGAATCTCAAACAGCCATACGCAAAAAAAAAAATAACACACTGGAATAATCTTCACATAACAACCAGACACTCTTTACTTTACTTATTTAATTGGTTGTTTATTTTACATTTTAATTAAAGCAAGTATTTGTAGAAACAGTTGCCTGTGATTCCCCAATATGAGTCAGTGCTAAATTTGCCTCAAAATTAAATCTGCGCGTCCAGATGCTTCTGCACAAGCGCACGCATGTTGGTGTCTAATTACAGCAACACATATGTGGACAAACTGCTTCTAACATGGTATTTGTGACATATAATCTTTAAACAAGTATATTATAAGTTGAATATGAGCTCAAAGTTTCTGAAAACATAACATTTAACTGCTAATAAACCAGGGCAAACAGATCAGAGCAGAGAAACATCGAGGTCACCTGATTTTATGTAATATTTAATGCTTATTGTGACTCTGGCAGGTCCGTGTCTTTATCAAAAATTAACTTTAAGACACTTTCTTGACAAACTCTATTTAAGTTAAACGACAGATAACATTTTGAACCATTTCTGGCATTTTAAATAATAAAAATATAGTCAAGCTAATGAGTAGCATAATCGACACTAATTCGGCAAATGACTCAAATTGGGGAGTGACAGAGGCCATTGGCAGATTTAGTTTCAGCGAAATCATCTCTTTGACAAATAACAATGATTACAATATCAGTTTATTTGAGGAAAGCCATCTGTAGCATCTGATAACATAATAACGGCCAATAATTTAATATTATGGCCAATTTTAAATGTAATGCATCACGTCATTTGCAAGGGGGATGTTTGGGTCACTTTCACCATTTTTTTCCCATGTTTGTTTTATAATGGCTGCCCGAGGAACTCTGAAAGCAAATAAACATTGAATTTATACCCTTTATAAATTGCCATAGCTGCATTTTGGTCAAAGTATGCGCCACAAGAAGCTTTTAGATTTTATTTGAAATACAATTCTTGACATTTTGATAGCCACGGTCTGGTCTGTGCGTTCAGCCCCGTGTTTCCCGGCGTGTTTGTCTTCACCTCGGCCCACACGGTGCTCCGTCTCTCACACATTGAAATGGCTCTGATAGCACCACAATAATAACACTTTCCCCTTGGGACCGCACACGACTGTACTCTGTGAAAATCTGTTACGGGAACATGGGACAGCGCGGGGGTAGGATTGCGGGTCGGTGATATTGATAAAAATGAAAAACTCAATCTCTTTTTACCTGATTATACCGATGTCATGATATTCTGGCAGTATTTTAGCAAAGTTTAGTGCCTGTACATGTCTTGGTTGAGGTTCAAGTAGTACAGAAATGCAGAAATGTCACCTTATACTATATTGTTTTATGTTCGATAAGCTGTTGTTGTATGCATTTAAAGAATAGTTTACAAATCCCTCAGTTTTATCACACCATTCCCAAAAACCAAAGATCCAAATGGAGCCCTCAATTAATGATTCACACTAGGGCTGAGCGATATGGCGGTAAAATAAAACCGTGATGTCATCCCTGTCACGATATGCTACTTTGGAGAAATTGTTTAATTTAGGGTGACCAGACGTCCTTATTTACCTGGAACACTCCCAGTTTTGAGCCCTGTGTCCCATGTCCCAGAAGATGTGTCCAAAACCATCTATTTGCCCCATTTTTACACAAGACATGTCCCAGTTGTCCCAGTTTTTGACCAATTTGATACCCGCCAATAACAAACAAAGGAATAAATTGCCAAAATAGCAAAAACTGACCTTGAAAATGACTAAAATGCAAAAAAATGCACATATAGAAGTTTCTCATATACTATACTTAAGTCGTGAATGGAATAAATGTATAATAATGTACTTAATTACCCACTCTTTTTACAATTTTACTGTTACTCCCCACTTTCCAACCCGGGTGTGTCCCAGTTTTATTTTGAAAATCTGGTCACCGTAGGTTAATTCAACTCAGACTCTGGAGTGGGATTGTTATGGAGTGATGTGTGGGTAAATGTATTAATTAGACTGAAATAGCATAAGGCACGTTTCAACTGGTTCGCTTTGGAGTGGCTCCAGGCAGTTCGAAAGTGTCTCCACTGTCATAAGAATGAGAGAGAGCACAGAACAAAATGGTAAAAAGCAAATATAACAAACAAACATGGAATAACTACGTCTTTTTGTGAATAGCTGAGCGACCTTAGGTTTAAAATGTATAGTTAAGGTATGATTTACATTTTATTTATTAAGAAAACATGTCTTATATTTGGATGACGTAGCAGACTCCTGAACCAGGACCACAGCATGGAAACACAGTCCGGCATTAACAAAAGCAGCTTGAGACCCTCCAAAATGAACCGGTTTGAGAGAACAGGGCCAGTCGAAACGTGGCTATAGTTTTTATGTGCTGACTGATTTAAAGTTCTATACAACAAAATATGAAAACTAATACATGGAAAATACATATAGAGCCATATAGAGCTGTGCAATTTATCACATTTTAATAGAGATTTAGTCATTTATATTTTCAATGACGCTTGGGACTTTTTACTGGAAAAGTCTACAGTCAATGTAAGTAAAGTTTAGACTTTGGAGGAAGAAGTTTGACTATTGTTGTGTTAAATAGAGGGAAATAATATTGAAGACATTTGTATTTGTTTAGAATAAAGTAAAATCTAAAATTGTGATGAATATGAGAAAAAAGGATTGTTTTCAGTCATATCCTGACTTAAATACTTTCCATATCTTTGAAAGTGATTCCTTCCGTCTCCTCAGATCTAATTGTGTTACACACTGCATTGCTTCTCTGCTCTGACATTTCTAAAGCCAAACAGTGTCACCATAAAAATTGTCCCCCCCTTTTTCCGTCTGACCTCTTGATTTGCGAGAGGAAATGATTTGCCCTTCGCACAGTGACCTTTCCTCTCTCCTGCGTGGTGTCTTTATGGAGCAGAAAAGTCGAAAATGGTGGTTGTTGATGTACATGGGGCGCCATAGTCTCCTGTGGTTTGCAAAGGTTATAGCTGAAAGGATCTGCCTGTGCGTCGGCCTCGGCTTTAGATTGGATTAGATGATCTAGACTTCCATAAATCTCTTTTCCATAACATAACATTTTGACTGGTCCAATTGAGTTTGATTTCCAGGGTGCTGAACCATCGGGCCGTTTAAATCTGCACCATGTAACTTTAATGTCCACGAAGATGCTATTGCTTTGCCTGGAATGCTAAAAAAAATAAAAAATAAAACACAAACATTTAAACTTACACTGTAAAAGAAAAGGATATGGTCAACACCAAACACTGACAAAAAAGACCATAATTTAAACAGAACATGCATAAACAGTAAATTTATCGTCATTTGCAGTAAGCCTTTTACATGCAAAAATAATCTAATCTATTTTTTTTTTTACAAATTTAAGTAAAAACCTTAATTTTACAGCTTCTACTCATATTTTTTACAGGGACATTAACATTATTTTAGATATTTTGACCATTATTATCAGATTTAACCATACTTTACAAATAAAAACCTTAATTTAACAGTCTCTACACATAGGCGACTTTTATTATCTTTTACTTATTTAGGTGCAGATGTTTTTATAAGTGTATTATCGCTAGCTGAATTAAAAAATACATTGACAAACAATGCAATATGGCTTTAAACAGATGCATTTAAAGTCAAACTGTGGAACATTCCAAGCAAAGCAGTAACATCTCAATGGTGTTAAAATAAAGTAAAGTAAAATAAAGCAACACAACCAAGTGCAATCAGTAAAGCTAGCATTTGTATTTAAAGTGCGGTATCTGTCTTGAAACATTCAAAACATTCAAATTTTTTGCAGCAGTCCACATACTGCACCTGATGCATTTTGAGCATCCTAATTATTCACTACAGGTTCATAAGCGAATTTCACAATTTTTAAAGGGAGCAGATTTGGCCGTCACGATATCAACAGCTAGCATGCTAACAGTGCACTTCCTGTTTCACAGAGAATAAAGCCCTCACACATGGATTATCTGGATAAAACCAGATTGATTAGTGGCCGTGCGAGGTACTGCAGCCTCTTGTTCCCAACCTTTCTGTATAATTGCACATTATAATTGCAGCCAATACTTAATTATTTTCAGCGTTAAATAAAATAAAGGGAATTGTTCTTTTTAACTGTTTCTAAAATCACTGAAATTATCGTTTTAATATTACATGATATCACGGTAAACAGAAGCACGTGGACAAGGCTAGACTAGCGACATTTGTAAGTTGTATTTTATTTAATTTCAGACGCTTTCACATTTGATCTAACATGAAGAATACAATTACAATCACACAAGCTAACATTAACACAAAAACTTGCAAGCTGCATGATCGCTCCTGTCGCTCAAAGCATCATGGGGGATTGTCGTCACATGGTGGGAGGCGCTAGCCAGAAAAAAACTTTTCTGTCTTCATGCTCCAATGAACACATGCCATAGGGTTCAATAGAGCGCCATTTTGAATTCCAAATGTTGTTATAGTTCTGTGTCTCACACTAAGACATGCAGCATAATTTTCAGCTGAATAGATGCTAATCGTTGATTATTTTCATAGTCGACTAGTCACGATTTTCGGTTAATCATTGCAGCCCTACATTATACAAGAAAGTCAAGTTTGTCCGAGCAAAGACGATCACCCCCGCACGGCAAACTCATTACTTAAACGGGGAGTTACTTGGTAAGATAGATACCGCTGTCTTGTA